>JAQZBX010008113.1:0-48834 GCA_029593785.1 Cabassous unicinctus | reverse complement strand
AGTCTACCCAATGGGAGAAAATATTTAGCAACCATATATCTGATAGGAGCCTAATATCCTGCATATATAAAGAAATCCTACACCTCAAAAATAAAAAGACAAACAACCCATTTAAATAATGGGCAAGTGACCTGAAAAGACACTTCTCCAACGAAGAAATACAAATGGTTAAAAAGCATATGAAAAGATGCTCAACAACACTAGCTATTAAGGAAATGCAAATCAAAACTACAATGAGATACCATCTTACACCCATTAGAATGGTGGCCATCAATAAAACAGCAGACTATAAGTGTTGGAGAGGATGTGGAGGAATAGGAACCCTCATCCACTGGTTGTGGGATTGTGAAATGGTCCAGCCACTGTGGAGGACAGTATGACGGTTCCTCAAAAAACTAATTATAGATCTTCCCTATGATCCAGTGATTCCACTGCTGGATATATACACTGAAGAATTGAAAGCAAAGACACAAACAGATATATGCACACCAACATTTATAGCGGCATTGTTCACTATGGCCAAAAGTTGGAATCAATGCAGGTGCCCATCAAGAGATGAATGGATAAATAAACTGGGGTACATACATAGAATGGAATATTACTGAGCTGTAAGAAGGAATAAAGTACTAACACATGGAATAACATGAATGAATCTGGAAGACCTCATGTTGAGTGAAGCAAGCCAAGCATTGAAGGATGAAAAGTACATGAACTCACTGATTATGAATTAAGGAAATTGAGCAGTCTCAGAGAGCTATTGTCTGAAAGATAGATTTACAAGAAAGAAAAAGAGAAGAGAAAGTTTTGAGCCATCACCCATACATACATAATCTATGGTAAAGTGGTAGAGTTTAGTTGTGTATTGAAGGGACAGGACAGGAGGGTAGTGATATTATTGGGTTGGGTGCTGGAATGTTGATAGGTAGGTAGGTTGGGAAGGGTGAGTTAGAATACCCAGGATACTGGGTGGAGAGTTTGGCAAGGGACCACTTGGAGGGACCATCAGGTGAACAGTTGGGATTTGTTGGTATGAGGTTGAAAGTACAGAGATAGGAATGCTCTCATGGCAATATGACAAGGAAGGGTCACTGGTTTAGGGTGTTTGTTGGGGGGCATTTGGGACAGGGCACATCTGGAGCAGGCTTCTAGGGAGTGTGTGTGTTCATTCTGTCAACATGTGTTGTATGAGTGGGTGGAGACCCACATAATTAGCAGGAAGGATTGGACACCCATCTTTGGGAGGACTGATTCGTTCAGAAAAAGACAGGTGGGGTCTTTCAAGAGCAAGGGCAGTACCTAATGGGGGAGGACAAACCAGTGTGTCAAGACCTCTTGTATGTAACTATGAATCTTGTCATCCAATGAGTCAAGCCAGGGAGTTGTCATGGGCCCTAGGGTGATGGGGAAGGAGGAACATAATAGATAAAACAGGGAGTATTTAGTGGTCAGTGGAAATGTTCTTCATTACCTTACAGTGTTGGACACAGGACTTGGTAAATATCATCATAAATTTATAAAAGCGTACAGTCTAAAATGTAAACCATAGTGCAAACCATTGACAATGTTTAGTAGGTATGTTTCACTATTTGCATATCAGTTGTAACAATATTACCATCTAGATATAAAAAGGTATTAATATTGGGTGAGGAAAGGGGCAGGAGGTTGGGTATATGAGAGACTCTTGTATTCTGTGTATGACTTTGCTGTGACCTAAAATTCTCTGAAAACAAAATGAAAAATAGTGAGACACTGGGGAATGAGAGGGGGAAGGTGCCATAGTACAGACTGGACACCAGATATTGCTGTGATAAAAGGAAAATGTCAAACAAAAAAATATTTTAAATTTTTAAAAATATTTTTTATTTTTTAAATATCCCAATCTTTTAATTTTATTTTATTTTTAGTTTATTTCTAAGTTTTCATATATTTTTATCTCTTACGTTTAAACTTATCATTATTATTTCATTTTCCTATTATTGTATTTGGCTATTGTATTGGCTTCATCTTTAAAGAAGCTTTGGATCAAAGAACATTTCAACTGCGGTGGGAGAGGATGTGTTTCTCCGTTTCAGGTGGGGGGTATCAGTGATGGGTCATCCATGGGTGGAAGTTCACCTAAACATACACATAAGATATATAAAATTGTTCAAATGTTCATGAGGCATTGTCACAGTATGTGAAGAACCACTCAATAAATGAGAGAATACTGAATTCCCATCCTGGAGAGCACTGCCACATTCTCTAAGGGAGCAGCAACAGTCCCCCAAGTGCAGGGGCAGTGTCTGGCAAAGGAGGATGATCCACTGATTGGCCCTTGTTATTGATGACTAGCCTTATGGTTCTTTGCTCTTGAAATTGAAATTAAGCCTATTGTTATGGGGTGCCTAAGGGTTGCCTCCTGAGATCCTCCTTGTTGCCAAATGTGGTCTCTTTCTAAGCCAAACTCAGCATACGAATGCATTACCTTCCTACCAGCATGGGACATGACTCCTGGGGATGAACCTCCCTGGCGCTGAGGATTTACTGCCAAGTGCCAACTGGCAATGCAACTAGAAAAAGACCTCGAATAAAAGGGGGGAAAGGTAAAGACAAATGAGTTCATAAAGCTAAGAGACTTCAAAGTGAGTTGGGAGATCATCCCATAGGTAATGCTTATGCATATCTCAGTAGGACCTCATAGACTTCCAAATTGGATATCACCACAAATAGAGGGGCTCCTGAGGGCTCTGGAGACACTCAGGTCCTATGTCAGGGTGGACAGCCCCAGAGTTTGGTGCCTTATCAGTGGGCCCTACTTTTGAATCTGTGCTCCTGAGAGTGACAGAGTTGGACTCAAATATGTGTTCCCTGCATATGGTTCATCTGTCCCTTCTATTCAAACCTATACTTGGTGCTGGAGTTTGTAGTTGTATATCCAGAGACTGGAGTCTTTGGACTGTCCATGTGCCAGCTGGGCCTGGAATCTTGGTGGAGCTGCAACTCCTACTCTATAGCTCAATGGACTCACCCCGGACACCTGGCACGGAGATGAAGATGGACAATGGCCATCCCAGGCAATGCAGAGTTTCTGCAGCTACAGGCAGGATAATCCCATTTATCTTATCCATGGGATATAAACCCCTTCTCAATTGGAGGTGGAGTGGACATCACCATCCCAGACTCCTCAGGATTTGGGGAAGAGCTATGGACTAGAGTGGACTTACTGGTATTCTATGATATAGTTCTAGATACAGAACACTTCATCAGCTTAGAAAATTCCCTCATCCAACTTCCTAATTAAAATTTCCATTTTGTATAAGTAACCACTTCCTGAATTATTTCTTCAATGATTACTTTTGCCTGTTGTTGAACTTAATATCACTTACCAGAAATAATTTGTACTATGTATTAGTGTTATCTACCTTCTTATAAAACCCAATGTCTAACAGATTCACACATATTGCTGTATTAGTAGTTTTGTTCCATTTAATTACTATGTAATATTCTGTTGTATGAGTATGTACAATTTATTTTTCCATATTTCTGTTGGTGGACATTTGGGCTAGTTAAGGTTTTTGGCTAAAGTGAATAAAGCTGTCATGAACATTCTAGTAATACCTTTTAGTGGATATGTATATACACTAATTGTTTTTTGGTCAATACTTAGGAATGTAATTCATGGTTCCTAAGTGAGTTCTATGGCTTAAATTTAGAAAATCCCAACAAACAGTTTTCCAAAATGGTTGAACTCATTTAATCTCCCTCCAGGAATGTATGAGAGTTCCAATTGCTCTATCTCCTCACTAACTCTTTTTTTTTTTTTTAATTAATACTCTAATAAACATGTGATTTTCTTTGTGACTTCCAGTTATAGTATCTTTTTAATTTTAATTTTTTAAATATTTTTATATATTTTTTAAAGATACATAGATTACATAGATATTAAACAAAAAATATAGGAATTCCCATATGCCCCTCCACCCACACCACCCACAACCTCCCACATAAACATCCTTCATTTGTGTGGCACATTACCTGCAATGGATAAACACATCCTGGGGCTTTGCCACTAAGCATGGACCATAGTTCACATTGTAGACCAAACTGTCTCCCACACAGTACTGCATGTTATATCATGATATAAAATGGCTTATATCTGTCATTGCAATGTCATTCAGGATAATTCCCAAGTCCCGTAAAAGCCCCCGTATTACAACTGCTCTTCCCTCTCCCTGCCTGCAGAGCCTCCAGTGGCCACTGGCTCCACACTAATGTTGTAATTTCTTCCATTGCTTGAATCACAAAATGTCTTTAATAGAATACCAGTAAGTCCACTGTAGTCCACAGCTCTTCCCCCAATCCTGAGGAGTCTGGGATGGTGATGTCCACTCCACCTCCAAGTGAGAGGGGACTTATATCCCATGGATGATATCATTATCCTGCCTGCAGCTGTAGACTCTCTCCATTCCCTGGGATGGCTGCTGTCCATCATCATCATTTCCCCACCAGGTGTTCTGGGTGAGTCCATTGAGCTGCAGAGTAGGAATTGCAGCTCCACCAAGATTCTGAGCCCAGCTGGCACATGACAACCCAAAACTCTTGTGTCTGGAAGTACAGCTTCAAACTCCAGCACTACATATAGGTTTGAATAGAAGGGACATATGGACCATGTGCAGGGAAGACATATTTGGGTCCAACTCTGTCACTGTCAGGAGCAAGGATTCCAAAGTAGGGCCCACTGATAAGGCACCAAACTCTGGGGCTATCTGCCCTGGTATAAGACCTAGGTGTCTCCAGGACCCTCAGGAGCCCCTCTATTTGGGGTGATAGCCACATTGGAAGCCTATGAGGGGTCCTACTGAGATGTGCATAAGCGTTACCTCTGGGATGACCTCCTGACTCACTTTGAAGTCTCTTAGCCATATGAACTCATTTGTCTTTACCTTTTCCCCCTTTTACTCAAGGTCTTTTTCCAGTCGTATTGCCCATTGGAACTTGTTAGTAATTCCTCATTGCCAGGGAGGCTGATTCCCAGGAGTCATGTCTCACTCTGGGAGGAAGGTAATGCATTCATATGCTGAGTGTGGCTTAGAAAGAGGCCACATTTGATCAACAAGGAGGCTTTCAGGAGGCAACCCTTAGGCATCCCGTAACAGTAAGCTAAGTTTCAATTTCAAGAACAAAGACTCATAAGGTTAACCATCAATACAAGAGCCCATCAGTGGATCATTCTCCTTTGCCAGACACTCCACCTGCACTTGGGGGACTGTTACTGCTCCCTTGGATAATATGGCAGAGCGCTGTAGGATGGGAATTCAGTATTCTCTCATTTATTGAGTGATTCTGCACACAGTGTGACCATGCCCTTTGAGCATTTGAAAAATTTTATATACCTTTTATGTATGTTCAGGTGAACTTCCTCCCATGCACCCCCTATCACTGACACCCCCCACCAATGATCTTCTCCTGCCCCAGTTGTAACCCTTCTGTGATCCAAAGCTTCTTTAAAGAGGAAGCCAGTACAATAGCCAAATACAATTAATAGGTAAATGAAATAATGATGTTTAAACGTAAGAGATAATATACATGAAACTGAAAAATAAAGCCTAAAATAAAATAAAATTAAAGGGTTGGGTTATTCAAAAAATGAGAAAAAATAAAAAAAAATGGAAAAGAAAACTACAAGACATGAGGTTTGGGAGAGAGGGAAAGTAACATCTCATAAGGCACCCACATCAGGTAAAGCTTCTACATGGTCTCCAATCAAAGAAATGCTGCTGTGCTTGGTTGGATTTTGTATACCAATTTAAACATGTTCTCAATCTCAATCCATATTCTTGTGGGGATAAACACATTGTAAATAGGACCTCTTAAAGATGTTATTTTTAGTGAAGTTTTGGCCCAACTGAATGAGAGTATGTCTTAAATCAGATTACTACAGAACTAATTACTAGAAAACCCTGAGGAAGAGCCAGAGGTTAGAAGCAGGGAAACTGGAAGAGCAGAAAGGAGAGGACATAAGCATGTGATACGAGTCAGAGAAAAGCCAAGCAGCCCCAAGGACTGCCATCAGTCACCACCAGAACATACAGACTTTGGGGAGAAAGCATTACCTTGCTGACACCTTGAATTTGTACTTGTTCTAGACTCAAAACCTTGGGGCAATAAATTCCTGATGTGTAACCCAAAACCAGTCTGTGGTATTTGTGGTAGCAGCTCTGGAAAATCAAGACAGCTACTAATATCTAGCAATGGTGAGTGGGCCACTTTACAGGATCTGATGGGTTAAGAGTTTCAAGGTCCTTAAGCACATCCACCCAAATGACCCCATCTCAAGTCTCACAGTCCCACTCCCAGCATATTAAGACCCTGAATTTAGCAGAGGAGATTTGCTGAGTAGGGATTCAGTCTTCTTTTTAATTCACCTAGTCTCATTATCAGATCCTGGAATTAATTTTCAGGGTCTACCCTTAGGCTGCAAGCGATAAATGTTTCTATTAACACAGCCATAAAGGCCTTCTGGCTTACACATCATTCCTTAGGCTGGTGTTTTAGTTTGCTAAAGGCTGTCAATGCAATACACCACAAATGGGTTGGCTTTTACAATGGGGATTTATTAATTTATGAGCTCACAGTTGTCAGCCATGAAAGTGTCCAAATCAAGGCATCATCGGAGATGCTCTCTCCTCTATCTGAAGTTGTGAGTGAGCAGGCATATGGTGGTGTCAGGCAGACTCCTCTCCTCTCCTCTAGACTCTTTGCTTTCATCTTCTGGCTAAAGTGGCTTCCTCTCAGCCTCTGTGTTACATTGACTCCAGCTTCTGGTTTCTAGCATCTTCTCTTTCAGCTTCTGGGTTCCTCTCTGTCTCCATAGCTTTGTTTTGTGTGTGCCTTTTTATTTTTCCATTTATAAAGGACTCCACAAGAGAATAAAGACCCACTCTAGGTCATGCAATCTAATCAAAGGCCCTTAAATGAAATCATTCAATCAAAATCTCCCACGTGCAATAGGTTTACATGCACAGGAATGGACTGGCTTTAAGAACAGGATTTCTGGGGTCCACATAACCTTCAAACAACCACATATGGTAACTAACTCAAGCCTAACATTTTATTTCTTTAGAACACCAGTTGCATTTCACAACAGCAAACCAACTGTGCATAACTTATCATTGTTCCCAGATTTTTCAAATGTTAGAGACAGCACTATGTGTGCACAGTCTTGCCAGCAACTGGATGAAGATAATCTATGTGATGATGCCTTGGGAAGAAAGAGGACCACACATGAGGACTTGTTACATGTGGAACAGGAGGCCAGCATAGGACTAAGGCAGGCCACTATTGAGGAATAGATGTCCCTAATTACCAACACCACAGTGACTTTGGTGTCAGCCACCAGCACATAACATTGGCCCCTGATAAGAGACAAGAAGGGGAAATATTGAATGTGCATTACCATTAAATCTTAAATGACTGAGAATTGACTGAACTTCAATTGAGATCATAATTGAATGACTAGATTAAATTTATACATCAGACATGAATGGAATATTTGAAGATATTAATATCAGCCATTGTTTTAGTTTTCTGGGCTACTCAAGCAAATACCATGAAATGGGTCAGGATGAACAATGGGAATTTATTTGCTCAGAGTTTGAGACTGGGATAAAGTCCAAATCAAGGCAATGCTTTCTTCCCTAAGACTGTGGCATTCTGGGCCTGGCTGCTACTGATCTTTGGTTCATAGCTTGTGTGATAGTTTGAAGTTTTGCAAATCCCAGAAAAGATCATGTTCTTTGAGCTAATCCATTCCTGTGAGAGTGGGACCCTTTGATTGCATTAGATTCAGGTAAGAGAACTTTTGATTTGATCACTTTGATTAGACACTTTAAAGCCTTTGCTTGGAATACATTAGTGAGGTATTACACAGGTTAGGTCTCCACCCTCTAGTTGGAGTCTTATATAAATGGATACATCCATAAAAATTCAAGTGCCATTTACCCTGGCAGGTTTGAAAGGACACCAAGATTGCCTACAGCTGCAGAAAGACAGGGAAACACCAAGAGGTTGAGAGAGAGGCCAGAGGCTGGAATCAGCAAAGCAGCCAATGCTGAAGATAGGAGGCCCAGGGAAGATACAAACTATACCTAATTCCCCACAGCTAAGCTTGAGGAGAAAGTGAGCCTGGAGGAGAAAGCAGAGATCAGCCATCATTTTGCTTTGCCACGTGGCATTAATCCAGGATCACCTTCACCTGCAATTTGGTGAGATGACATCTCTGATGATGCCTTGATTTGGACATTTTCACAGCCTCAAAATTGTAAGATTTTCCCCCTAATAAATCCCAATTGTAGAAGCCAATCTATTTATGGTCCGTTGCCCCCAGCAGCTTTAGCAATCTTAAAGAGCTTGTCACATGGCTAGGCACATTGCAGTGTCTCCTGGAATCACCCTTCTTGTCTGGGTTCTCTTGATGTTCAACATCTTGCTCCCTGTGGCTTTCTCTCCCTCTGTCTGAATTTCATTCCACTTATAAAGAACTGGAGTCATAGGATTAAGACTCTTCCTGATTGAGGTAAGCTGCACCTTAACTGAAATAACCTTATTAAAAGGCCCTACTCATAATGGGTTAACACCCACAGGAATGGATTAGATTTAAGGATATATTTCTCTTAGGTTCATACAGCTTCAAACCAGAACAGCTACAAAAAGTAAAGTTACATTTTTGCATACTAGAGTCTGTGGAATAAAAAATTAAATCTCAGCACCAATCAGGAAAATGCAATATGGTTTTGGCATTGCCTTACCTCCCTAGACCATCTGTATCAAGGAACAACAGACAAAAAATGATGAAATTTCTAGTATCCCTACAGGTCTTAATAGTTAAAGGGTTATCTTTTTGTTGTATGATTGCCAAAGTTATTAAGCTATGAATTATGAAATTCAAAGAGTGTTATAATGCAGTGCTACAAAGATTTTGCCTGGTCACACACAAAAACAGCTGATGGTGTGTATTAGTCTAGGTTCACAGAAATGTATCCAACACAGGGGCTGAGGTACAAACTAAATCTGTCTTGTAGTATAGAATTTACCACAACCATTGGGATTAGCAGATGGAGGAGGCCTTGCTCCTACCCTCAGCTGAGCTAACCATAAGGACAGCAAGGGCGATGCAGTTGTAAGAGAAAAGGGTAGGAATAAGGAGTCAAATGCAGTGAAGCTCAGTGCAATGATAATAATAGCCTTATTGGGGTAAAATTTGTTGCAGAAGAGAAAGGAAAGGTCATGGGCCATGGCTTAAAGAATGAATACTCCATAGCTATTGGTCAGAAAGGGTAATACCTACATGCACCCCTCTCTTGAGTGCTATAGATAAAGGTCCCCAATCTTTCCCTACTGGGAACAGATATAGCAGTAGGGCTGGTCTGAGTGCCATAAAACATGCATTCTTTAGCCCAACATTCTCCAGTGAATGTTTGCATATTTTCAGGACTTCAAGGTTAAAGAATGTGCCAGCAAGTCACTTTCTGCTAGAGGATGTGTTTTACCTCCAGGTCTCCTGAGAAGAAAGTCAGCCAACATTTATCATCCATCCTAGGCAGCAGCCTAACACATTTAGTCCTGAGCAAAGGGTTTACTTATGGGTCACAGGGAAAAGGACAGACTGAATTCAGACCATTCCTTACCATGGTAGTCATCTAAGACATGAGTAAGTAATCTTGGCTTTCTGGCCTGTGGTGATGGCATAATTGGAATCAGCAACTCATACTCAACACCTCACTTCTGCTAAGGCTGTTTCCTTTGCTCTTGTATCATTTACCATTACAATTGTGAGATGACTGCCCTTATCACCTTGGCTAAGAACCTGAAGATAATGTTTGTAATCAAAAAAGTTCTCGACTTCCAACACTTCTTTTTTTTTTTAAGATTTTATTTATTTATTTTTTAAAGATTTTATTTATTTATTTGTTTGTTTGTTTGTTTGTTTGTTTGTTTATTTATGTATGTATCCCCCACTTGCTGCTTGTGTTCACTGTGTTCATGTGCTCAGCATTTTTCTGTGTCTGCTTGTCTCCATTTGTTGTGTCATCTTTCTGTGCCAGCTCACCCCGCAACAAGGCCTATCAGCTCACCTGCGCAGGCTAGCTTACCTTCACCAGGAGGCCCCAGGAAATGAACCTGGGGACTCCCATATGGTAAATGGGAGCCCAAACACTTGAGCCATATCCACTTTCCACATCCTATTTAAGTTATCTTTTTTTTGCGCTCTTCTATCCCTTAGTTATGGCATCAAGGTTGATCCAACTCTTCTTAAACGAGAAGAAAATCATACCAATCATCATATTCATTATGCAAACAAATTTAATGTTTTTCAACAGAATTTCTGAATTCTTGCACAATGTACAATGAACCAATGATTAACATATAGATGATTATTTTTCCATTGTATCAATGCTGTTGTGATAAGTGAAAAACAGATACATTTTCAGATCATTTCCATTTAATAATAAGTTTTGGTCACCACAGATATACTTATTCAGTGAATGATACACATGCCCCATTGCTGGAAGAGATTGGTAGCCACTGCACTATCTCAGAGAATCTAGTTCTAAGCTGGATACTCATGATGTGTGTATAAGGTAGAAGTTCTGCTGGATATAGCTGAGCTTTATAGTACTCTCACATATTATTCCTTAATTCCATTTCACTCAAAGTCTCAGAAAAAAAAATTGCTTGGTTCCCAAAGAATACAATGTGTAAGGCATGCAAAAGACAAATGAACATGCTTTATTTCTGCTAGAGCAGGGTTTCTCAACTTCAGCACTCGATGTGTTTGAGCTAGATAATTCTCTCTTGGGGTAGGGGTGCTGATTGTACATTGTAGGATGTTCAGTATCATTTGTGGCCTCTGCCCACTAGAAGCTAGTAGTACACTTACCTCTAGTTGTGACAACTGAAAATGTCTCCTGACATTGCCAAATGTCCCCTGGGAGACAAAATCACCCTAAGTTGAGAACCACTGTGCTAGAGCATCTAACCAAATTTGAATCTAATCTCCTAACTTTGTGAGATGATCTAGGTCATGAGGAAACTTCAGAAACTTATTTTACCCTTTTCCTTTAGAACTTGGGACTGAGCCTGCTTAAAGGAGTATTCTCCATTCTTTATTTCCTTTAGACCCAACCCTCTGTAGGTGCTCTTGATTCCTTCAGCTAAGGATCTCTCAAGCCAGCTACACCCATCTTACCACTCCAGCTACATTGAAAGGATTTGGTGTGTCCCTCTTCCTTGATGTTTGAATAAAGGCCATTGGCTTTGCTTGGCCCTCCTGACAGGAGGAGCAACGTGGAAATAGGGAGAAAACTTTAGTGTCCTTTGCTCATTCACTAAAGAGACTGTTTCTACTGTGGTGGTCTTATTGTGTCTTGCATGGGTTATTGCCTCACTTCAGAAATTTTAGACCAAGGAATGGTGTGAAAAGTGGGAACTGACCCAAAGAGCAAACATTCCCATGCATTAATCCAAATTACATGGTCAAAAGGTATAAAGAAAATAAAAATCCTGCTTTGATTCTAAGCTGGCTTGTGTCTGAAAGGAAGCCTCTGATGAGCTTTGGGAATCAACTTATATTCTTTGATTTAGACAAGTAATATAGACATATAATGTGAAACACATTATTTTAAAATTTTCTAGCCACACTAAAAACAGTAAAAAGAAACAAGTGAAATTCACTTATCAATATATTTTACTTATCTTAATAAAATCAAAATATTACCATTTCAACATGCAGCCCATTAAGGGTTAAAAAAATGTCCCTCCCAAAGATATATGTCATGTCCTAAGCTCTAGAACTTGTGAATATTATTTTATACAGCAAAAGATTAATACTATATTATGTGGGCATTAAGATAAGGTCTTGAGAGGAGAACATTATCATGGATTATCCAGGAAGCCACTAAATGCTGTCACAAGTACCTTTAAAAGAGAGAAGCAGAAAGTAGGTGGAGACCCACAGAATAACTGACAGAATCTTGAATTCTTATTCTGGGGAGTCCTGCTAATGCTCTGAAGGAGTGACAATAATCTATAGAGTACATGGATAGTGCCTAGAGGAGGACAGACCAATATATCAGGCCTTTGATATTGATGCTAGTACTTAAACACATTGCTCTTTTTAAATTGAAACTTAGCCTAGTATTATATATTTTTAATAGTTACCTCCTGAAAGCCTCCTTGTTGCTCAAATTTGGCCTCTGTCTAGGCCAAACTCAGCATATAAACTCACTAACTTCCCCCCAGTGTGGGACATGACTCCTTGGGATAAGCCTCCCTGGCACCAAGGGATTATTACCAAACACCAACTAGCAATGCATTTGGAAAAAGACCTTGACCAAAAAAGGAAACTATTAAATACAAGTGCATTTTTATGATTAAGATATTTCAAAGTGAATCAGGAGGTCATTCTAGAGGTTACGCTTTTGCATTTCTCAGAAAGCTGTCACTGACTGTCACAGTAAACAGTGCCTCAAGCAGAGTTATTCCTGTGGGCTCTAGAGACATCTAGACACTATAGGCATGGCAGACAACCCCAGGAAATTGGCTCCCTATAAGTGGAGCCTTAAATTGGAATATATTATAACTTATCTCATTATAATTTTCCTACACATGGTTCTTCTACCTAATTTATTTGAACATATAATTAGCATTGTACCCATTAAATATATATCCAAGAGACAACTCTTCAGTCTGTTCATACGACAGTTGAGCCCTGAATCTCAGCAGACAGCAGCCAACACCAATTCTCCAGTTCATTGGACAACTAACAAACAAAAGGATGGTGATGGACAACACCCATCCCCCAAAACAGAGAATATCTACAACTGCAAGCAAGACAGTTCCATCCATCTGTCCCATGTGATCTAAGCCCTCTCTCAACTGAAAGCAGAGTGGGCATCACTATCCAAAATCCACAAGATTGAGCAATGAACACACATAAGGGGGGAATGCAACTATGGACTAAAGTAGACATTATTATTCTAATAATCAAAGAACTTGTTACATTGATATAAAGACAGTGGTCACCTAAGGTTCTGAGGGAAGGGAGAAGAAAAATAAGTGTAACATGGGTCATTTTTAGGACATTGGAATTGTTATGCATGATATTGCAGTGCCAAATATAAGCTGTTATATGTATTTCAAAAGCCATAAAATTGTGTGGTACAAAGTGTAAACCATAATGTAAGCTACTAACAATGCTTCAATATGTGTTCATCAAATGTAACAAATATACCACACTAATGAAAGATGGTGTCAGTGTGGGAAATTTTGGAAGGGAGACAGGGTGGGGTATATGGGAATCCCCTATATTTTTGATTTAACATTTACGTAATCTAAAGCTCCGTTTGAAATAAAGATAAAAAGAGAGAAGCAGAGGGAGATTAAACACACAGAGAAGAGAAAACTATATGAAGACAGAGCAAAGATAGATGCAGTCACAAGCCAAGAAACCCAGTGGCACCAGAAGTTGAAAGAGGCAAGGAATCTATTTTTTTCTAGAGCTTCTTTTGGCAGCAACTTCATTTCAGATTTCTAAACTCCAGAACAGTAACAGAATAAATTTCTGTTGTTTTAAGCCACCAGGCTTGTGGTAACTTATTATGACCACTCTAGGAAACTAATATATAATCAATATTTTTAAACTGTGACATTTTACTTTTTTTTTTATACCAAATCCTTGAAATCCAGTGTGTATCTGAAATTTAAAGCACATCTCAATTTATATGCTAAATTCATTCACTGGAAACACTTGATCCGTATTTAGGTTTCATAAAATTTTCAGTTGAAAAAGGTAGATTCGCATAACCAATTGCTCCAAACCTAGGTTTCTCAACATCAGCAGTGTTGCCATTTGTGTCAGATAACTCTGTTGTTGGGGGCTGTCCTGTGCATTGTTGGATGTTTAGAAGCAACCCAGTCCTCTGCCCACTAGGTGCCACTATCACCCTTTCCCCACTCCAATCATGCCAACCAAAATTGTTTCCAGACATTGCCAAATTCCCCTGGGGGTGATTATTTCTCCTGTTTGAGAACCATTGTTTCAAACACACGTAAATGTTTTCCAATAACTGGTATCAGTTTAAAATATTTAATTTATATAAGTTAAAATTAATAAAATTTAAAATTCAGTTCTTCAGTAGGTACTAGGCACATTTCCAGTACACAAGAGCCACTTGACGCTAACAGCTTCTGTACTGGCCAGCATGTGAAGCTCCTAACCTCTATCAATTCAATTCAATCAAACCAATCCATTGTAACTCAATTCATTTCACTTACACTTCCTGAAATATTACCTCACTGTGTTCTACCACACATTTTATGCTCTAGTCAACCGTCTAAAACCAAGAGCAGCAGTGGAAATGCTTAGACATGAATATGGCAGAGACCAAAGTTCAGGAAAAGTATCTGTTAAATTTCCTTGATTTGTGCTTGATAGAAATGGGAGATCTGGGCTTTGATGAACTGTTTTTCTAAGATGAGCTGATGTGCCTTAGAAAGAAAAAGGTGTTTAACTTGTCACCAGGTCACAGAGTTCTCACCACTGGTATCACTGCAAACATTTATTTCTTTCAATATAATGTTCAAAAGGAGCCAGCTAGGCACTCTCCTCTCCTTTCATATCCTCATTGCCAAAACCCCAATAAGTTTGTATGCAAAGAAGACTAGAAATTTAAGAGAGCTGCTGGTGGAAGTAAAAAGAACTCTTTGAGATACAAAGTCAATGTATGAAAGTCTATAACCTTTTTTTTCTTTTCCACACACAGAGTGTATTGGGGGAAAGATTAATAAAGTAGACATTTGGCAAAAGTGATAAAAACTATTAAAATATGAACAAATTAAATATAAAATAAACCCTAAATTTAAAAACAATAAAGCATATATGAAATAAGCTATATGTTAAAAATTTAAACCCTAAATTAAATGGATAAATACTAAGAAAATTTTAAACACCAGCATCAATGCGAAAAGATAATTCTGTAGACTAAAAAGCTTATAAGAAGTAGAAATACAATTGTAGGCACTCCTTTTCGAAAAATTACCAACATAGTTTGTTATTCAGTGAGTTCAAACAAAATAATAAAAAAAAAAAGTTATTTCCTTTACCATACAGGCTCATTCCAGAAAACAGAAAAAAAAAAAAACAAAAAAAAACTGGCAGTCTCTTTTTCTGAAGCCACAATAATCTTGATTTCAAAACCAGATAAGCGAGATACAGGAAAAGAAAATAAGCCCATTTCATTTATCAATACAGACACAATAATCATACATAAAATATTAGCCAACTGTTTCAGCTTTGTATTAAGAAAATAATGCAATATAATCATGTAGTGTTTATCCTGGAAATGCAAAAACAATTCAGCATAAGAAAATCTATCACTGCAGTTCAGCTAAAGGATATAAATCATATTACTTTAATCTATGCTCCAAAAGCACTTGATAAGACTCAATAATTATTTTTAAACTCTTAGCAAACGAGTTTGAGGACTAGAAGGCAACATTTTTAACTTAAGAAAGATTATATATCAAATCCTACAGCAAGCGTCATCATTCATAGGGAAAGCTTAGAGGCACTAAGGCTATTGCCGCATTATTTCCTGATGCTATATTCATCTGCCTAGAAAACACAACATAACTATTTGAACTAAAATGAAAGCTTAGCAAGGGTTACAGTTACAAGACTGAATTACCAAAATCAACAGCACATCTCTATCACAATAACCAACTAGAAAATATAATCAACAGTATTAACCTAATACCTAAGATCTCTATGGAGGAAAACTTCCTAATTCTAATAAAGGAAAGTTAAGGTGATTCAAATAAATGGAGAGACAGTTGATGCTTTGGGATGGGAGGATTGTCTGTTGTAAATATTTCAGTTCTTCTCTCATTTAAATCTATAACTTAATGCAAATCCCATCAAAATTCCTGTCGGATATTTTAAAGAACTCAATAAACTTACTCTAATATTTATATGGAAGAGTAAAAGTTAATGAATAGCCAAGCCAATCTCTTAAAAAGATAGAATGAAAGGGGCAGATACTTGTCCTCCTAGGTACTAAGAGGAAACCAAGAGAACAGAATAGAGACTCATGTAAATGCAGGAAACTTACATAAGATAAAGTTGACACCAAATCAATGGAAAATGTGTAGATTGTATAGTAGGTGTTGTTGGGAAAACTGACTTATTATATGAAGAAATCAAATTGGACCCCTACTGACCACCACCACCACATGTATATATAGGCCTCAATTTCAAAGCTAAAACTATAAAGTTAATAGAAGAAAATATAGAATATCTTTGTGCATTACCCTGTGAAAATACTTCTTAGACCAAACTTCAAAAGCTAATTCATAAGGCAAACAGAAAATTAATAAATTTGTATTTATCAATATTGAATATATGGTCAATGCAGAACATCATGTACAAAGATACTTTTTAAAACAGAATGGAAAATATTTGCGGTATTGATATCTAACAAAAGATTTATCCTAGACTATACAAGGAACTCCTGCTAAGCAACAAAGAGGGAAAAAAACAATAGGAAAAACAGGCAAAGGCTATGAAGAGTTAATGTATAGAAGAGGAAACGCAAATGACTAAAGAATATATGAAGATGCCCATCAGTTGCAATGGATGTGCCACACTAATGAAGGATGTTTATGTGGGTGGGTGTGGGAGGTGTGGGGAGTGGGGCATAGGGGAATCCATTGTATTTGTTTATGTAACAATTTATGTTATCTAAGTATCTTTTAAAAATAAATAAAAAATTTATTTAAAAAAAAAAAAGAAAGAAGGGGTGAGGGTCTAAATAGTAGCACAAAGTAAGAAGTTGAGTAGTTGGAGAAAAGTAAACTCATAGCCAATCCTGACTTGTCAGACACTTTTGGCTACTTGTGACATGGAGTTTTAAAGCACATTCCCAAATCAGTTGAAAGCATTGTTTGGACAAAAATGGATATCATTGGAGCCCTTCCTGTAATGAGAAGAACCAGAAATGACAGGAAGAGAAAGCTGAGGGTAAGATACTATTTATGACCTTTTATTTAAATGGAGTAACTCCTCCTTCCTTCCCAAAAAGTCTGATGTGAGACTGGATGGTGAGCTTTCAAAAATGGAGAGATGAAGAAATAAGTGGGCTGGGATTCATGAGAAGAGCAAAGAGTGACTTTATCATAAGGATAAGTTGCAACCAAACAGCCTGGATTGAGTCTAGGAAAATGAATTTTGTATTTTTAATCTAAAAAGAAAACAAAAGTAAAAGCAAAAAGTCTGTATCTCAGGGCAATGCTGACATCCTCTTTGAGGGCACAGCTTGTGGAATTTATAATATGTAAACTTATGTGATAGTCACCTGGGCCCTGGTGCATAAGCCCGGTATGTTGGAGATTACTGTCCTTACTGGTAGTTTGTGAAATGGGTGGTCTGTTTTGAATTACACTCATGCTCATAACATGGAAGGTGGAAAGAAACAAACCTTAGTTCTTCACCTCTAATATTTGATACATACCCAGTCTTCTGAGAAAATGCAAGAGTATTGCTTTGACAGATGACAAGTGTCCTCAGAGATGTAAAGCTGGAAACCAAAGCTACTTACCTCATGGCTACCAATTACCAATGAACACACAAGCTGGAATAAACTACCTGTTTCTTATTCTGACATTTTTCTTTGTGTAATAAATATGGTAAAAATTTAAGGTACTTGGAGTTATCGAATAATTAAATGTTTGGAAAAACTGGAAAGTTATTACAAACAATAAAAACAAAATATTTTAAAAGGAGTAAAAATGTGTTAAAACGCAAAAAAAGAATATATGAAGAAAAGTTCAAATTCATCATTACTTAAGCAAATATGAGTTAAAACAGCAAAGAAATGTCACTTCACACCTGATAGTCTTTCAAATTTTAGATGGTAGGTATTTAGTGATAGAGAAATCCACAAGTACTTATAGTAGCAGTGAGAACTGTTATAACCACTGCAGTGTGGGAGTACTTAAAAAAATGATATAAACGCATACACTCTGACCAAAAATTTTTTTACCTGGGTAGAGTTCCCATAAAGTTATCATGAAGTTGCATAAACATGTATAAAAATGTTTATTGCAACCTTATTTGGGGGAATGAGAATTTGGAGGTAATCTGAATACAGGAATTCTCTATTAGAAAGGTCACAGTTAAGTTGTTATAGAAGAGATTTCAAAATACAGCAAATCAGGAAAAATAAAAAATTATTTTTATCTTAAGTCCAGAGATTGGTGTGTGGTCCAGAGTGAAGGCCCAGGTTCCTTCTATAATGTTACTTTGCTATCTCCTAAGGAGTTGTTCACTCAACCATCAATCAGCCTTCATCCACAGCAAAGACTGATAACTGCTCCCCAGTACCTGTCCTTCTCTTATCTTTTCAGTAATAAAACTTTCCCACATTGTAGACCCATGGCTGTGCATGAAACGTACAGATGAAATTTCCTGGTTCCGTGAAGTCAATGCTGAGTAACAGCCAGTGAGTATGATAATTGTTGAAGTTGAATGATAGATACTTCCATATATGTTAGTTTTCTTTTTTTTACTTAGAGAATCTGTAGATTTACAGAAAAAATCCTACATAAAATATAGAGCTCCCATATACCACCCTATAATTAACACCTTGCCTTAGTGTGGTGCATTTGTTACAATTCATGAAAGAATATTTTTATAATTGTACTATTAACAACAGTCCCATCATTTACAATAGAGTTCACTGTTTGTGTTGTACAGTCCTTTTTCTTTATTTTTATTCTAGTAATATATATATATACAACCTAAAATTTCCCCTTTTAGCCACATTCAAATATATAATTCTTTGCTGTTAATTGAATTCACAATGTGTGCTACCATCACCACCATCCATTACCAAAACATTTTCATCACCACAAATAGATAGTCTATAATTAATAATTAACTTCCCATTCCTTACACCCACCCCCATTCTAGGATCTGACTATGTGTTTGCTTATTCTAATTATTTTGAATCAGTGATTTCATAAAATTTTTGTCCTTTTGTGTCTGGCTTATTTCACTGCAATGCTATTGCATATTTTAGAACTTCATTCCATTTTACAGCTGAAAATATTCCATTGTATATATGTACCACATTTTATTTATCTATTTATAGGTTGATAGACACTTGGGTTGCTTCAATCTTTTGGCAATTCTGAATCATTCCGCTATGAACATTGGCATGCAAATATCAGTTCAAGTTTCTGCTTTCAGTTCTTTTAGGTATATACTGAGAATTGGGACTGCCGAGTCATATTTTAATTCTATACTTCACTTTTTGTGAAACCACAGAACTGTCTCCTACATCAACTACACCATTTTACATACCCACCAACAATGAATGCATTCCTATTTCTCTGCATCCTCTCCAATACTTGTTATTTCCTGTTTTTTAATTTAAATATTTATTTTATTTATTTTCTTTTTATTTATCACCCCCTCCCCCAGGTGGTTCTCTCATCTGTCTGCCTGTTACATTGCTTGCTTTCTCCAGGAGGCACCGGGAACAAACCAGAACCTCCCACATGAGAGGTGAGTGCCCAATGGCCTGAGCCACATCCACTCCCCATGAGCTGCAGTGTCTGCTGGATTGTGGCTTGTTAGGGCAGGAGGCAACATCTAGCTTGTTGAGGTAGGAGGTGGAATCTAGCTCAAAGTGGCAGGGAGGTGGTGTTTGCTCGTCTTCTTTCAGGAAGCACCAGGACCCGAACCCAGAACTTCCCATGTGGTAGGTGGGTGCCCAAGGGGTTGAACCACATCCACTACCCTATTTTCTGTTTTTTAATAACAGCCATTCTAATGGTTGTGAAATGGTATCTTGTGGTTTTGATTTGCATACCCCTAATAACTAGTGATGTTGAGCATCTTTTCATGTGCTTTTTGATCATTTGTATATCTTCTTTGGAGAAATATCTATTCAAGTGCTCACAGTTTAAGGTCTTTTATGGAGCCCAGGAAGAGAAAGATTATGTTTTTGAACTAATCTATCCTATGGGTGTGAGAGTCTTTTGATAGAACTATATCGGTAAGGCATGACTCAGGCTGAGTCTCAGCCCTTTTACTGGGTCTGAATAAACAGAGACAAAGAGATACAGATACACAGAGATAAAGGGAGCTGCCATATTTGATCTGGCCACATGAGAAATAGGACTAGAAGTTCACCCACAGCTGAGCTCAAGGAGTGGAGCCCCAAGAGGCTCAAGGAGCCAAGAGCCAGGGAGAGATGACTGATCTGCCACAGCTGAAATCAACAAGAAAGTAAAGAGTGGTCAGAAGACCCGACATCTTGCCTGATCACCACGAGGTAGGACACTAGGATCAGCAGTAGCTGACTTTGGTGAGAAAGCATCTCTAATGGTGCCTTGATTTGGACATTTCACAGCTTCAGAAGTTCAGAACTGTAAGCTTTTACAACTAATAAATCCCCGTTATAAAAGCCAACCCATTCCTAGTTCTTTGCATCAGTAGCCTTGTGTGTGTGTGTGTGTATACAAACATATATATATATATAAAATAATAACTTTTTGAGCCATTTCCACTATATACAGAAGCCCACAAGTTTACCTGCTCTCCCAGTTATTTTTCAGAATTATAATATTACTTAGCCAATAAATTAGATAAATGTATGATAGCTCTCCCTGCAACATTGTTTATAATCAAGAAATGAAAATTGCCCAATTTTTAGATAGGTTGTTTGTCTTTTTATTTTTCAGTTGTAAGATTACTTCATATATGTTTGAAATTTAATCTATTTGGATTTTAATTATAATTGCATTAAATAAAATAAATTTTGATGGCAAAAAAATCTGTTTTCCTTTTTATATCTTGTTTACCTTTTATCTTTATGTTATTTTTATAGTCATAAATAAGATTTTTTAAATAACTTTTTTATTTTTTGAAAGATACTTAGATTACATATATGTTACACAAAAAGTATAGGGATTCCCACATGCCCTACTTCCCACACCTCCCACAGCCTCCCACATAAATAGCCTTCATTAGTGTGGCACATTCACTGCAATTGATAAATGCATCCTGTGGCTTTGCCACAGAACATGGACCATAGTTCACATTGTATTCTACACTCTCTCTCACACAATGCCACATGTTATATGATGATATAAAATGATCTATATTTGTTGTTGCAATGTCATTCGGGATGATTCCCAAGTCCTGAAAACACCCCTGTATATTACAATTATTTTTCCCTATCCCTGCCACAGTAGCTTCCAGTGGTCACAGCCTCCACATCAATGTTGTAATTCCTTCCAATGCTAGAATCACAATATGTCTATAGTAGAATACCAGTGAGTCTACTCTAATCCATGGTTCATTCCTCAATCCTGAGGATTCTGAGATGGTGATGTTCACTCCACCTCTAATTGAGAGGAAACTTCGATCCCATAGAGTGTACGGATGGGAATCTCTTGTTTGCAGTTGTCAGCTCTCTCATTTCCTTGGTATGGTGATTATCAATCCTCACCTCCTTGTTAGTTGTCCTGGGTGAGTCCAACGAACTGGAGAGTAGGTGTTGCATCTCCGCTGAGGTTCCAGGCCCAGATGGCACATGGACAGACCAAATACTCCAGGTTCTTGAACGTAAACCTACAAAATCCAGCACCAAGTATAGGTTTAAATAGGAGGGACAGATAAGCCATGTGTATTGTATTAGTCAGCCAAAAGGGTGCTAATATGAAATACCAAAAATGGGTTGGTCTTTACAAAAGGTATTTATTTGGGGTAGAAGTCCACAGATACCAGGCATAAAGCGTTATGTGTCTTCTCTCACCACAGTCCATTGCCACGTGTTAGAGCAAGACAGCTGCCGGCGTTTGCCAGGGTTCAGGCTTCTGGGGTTCCTCTCTTCCCGGGGCTGCATTTCTCTCTGGGCTTAACTCCTGTTTCCACCACAAGGTCAGCTGTAGACGATCAGGTGAACGGCTTGCTTCTCTTCTCCAGGGGCCTTCTTTCTAACATCAAAACTGCTTCTCAAAAGATTGCTTTAACTCTGTTCTTTGCCTTACCTTTTATATTCAATTCCCCACCCACCAGGGGGTGGGGCTCAATGCCGTACTGATGTGGCCCAGTCAACGCCCTAATCATAAGTTAATCATGCCCAGATTAACAGATCAGTTTACAAGCATGATCCAATTATATTTTTGGAATTCATAATTACATCAAACTGCCCAACTGTAACACTCCACCCTCTGAATTCCAAAAATATATTACAATATTCAAAAAACCTTAAATCAGTAACAATTCAAGTACAAAATCATAGCATAATCAGTTTAAAGAAATACAGTTCATCTTGAGACAAATCCTGTCTGCTATAGACCTCTGAAACTTACGGAACCATTTAACTGCTTCCAATACACAAATGGAAAGACAAAGGATAAACATTTTCAATATCATAAGGAGAAATTGGGATGTTAAACATGAGTCATGGATCCTTTACAGTTCAGTAATACTACAGGGCATCCTCCAATCGATTTCAAAGTCTGAGAGTCATTCTTAAGAAGATGTTTTCTTCTCCTTGGGGCCAGATGGGGACCCACCATTTCCACAGGCTTGCCCAATGGCCGTTTTCTTGGTTCCACTCTCATCAAGCATCTGGGTGTCGACCAAGCTCCAGACCTCACCCTCCAAGAGTGTTGGGGTGATTGCCACACCTTACCCAATCTTTGGGTTACAGACTTAGCCCCCTAGTACAGTGAGGTGAAGACAATTTTCCCCCTAAACTTTGGCATACAAGTTCAACCCTCTCAGAGCAATGAGTTGACCACCTGGCCTTCCCTAAACTTTGGCATACAGGTTCAACCCTCTCAGAGCAATGCGTTGACCACCTGGCCTTCTCTAATCCATGGGGGACAGGAGCACCCCTCTCGGACCTATGGGGTGTTGACCTTAACCACCCTAATCTTTGAGGAATGTGCTCCACCCTCTCTGCAACCTGTGGTGGCAAAACTCTCCCAGAACATCGGGTGGGGACATCCACCCTCTTCAACTGCTGGGGAAAACTCACCCTCTCTGCAGCATGGGGAATCAAAACTTTCTCAGAACATCGGGTAGGAACATCCATCCTCTTCAACTGTAGGGGCAAATTCACTCTCTCTGTACACATGGGTGGGGCTCCTCTCTTGGCCCAAGGAATTATCTTAAGTTCAGATCTCTGCTTCCACGGTTTTCTTCTTAAAGCTGATTCTCCTTCGATCTCTCTTTTCCATGTTCTCTTTTGTCCAAGCTGACAGTGGTTTTGTTCATACAGCTCTCTCAAAAATGTTGTTGGTTTAGCATGCAGGAAGCAGGGGTCCAAGCGATCACACAGTAAGACTTTCCACAAGTCTTTCCGAGATAACTGCATCTTCAATTCTGAGTTACAAGTTCCAAGTTTAGAAAGTCTTCAAATAGGGCATTTTCATCTGGGAACTTGGAAGTTCCAGAATCAGTTTCTGTTTTCTTTGTGCCTAAAAGTTCAGTCCTTAGTGTATTTCTCTCATCTAGTATTTTGCTATAAGCTGCAAGGAGAAGCCAAGCCACATTCTCCGAGTTTACCTTGGAAAGTTCTTTAGCCAAATGCTCTGTTTCGCCATTTTCAAATTCTGTCTTCCATATAACACCAGGAGTAAATCTTGTTAAGTCCTCTGCAACTTTAATACATGAATCACCTTTCCTCCAGTTTCCAATGAAAGTTTCATCATTTACTTCTAAGGCATCATAGAAAGTCTCTTTAGTGTCCATATTACTATCAACAGTTTCTTCAAAGTGGTCTAGGCCTTTTCCATCAAGCATTTCACAATTCCTCCAAAAAATACCCCTTACCCATTTATAAAACCGTTCCAACATTTTGATAATTACAAAAGCACTTCCCCAGTCCTCGGTACCATATTCTGTATTAGTCAGCCAAAGGGGTGCTAATGTGAAATACGAAAAATGGGTTGGTTTTTTACAAAGGTATTTATTTGGGGTAGAAGTCCACAGTTACCAGGCCATAAAGCATTATGTTTCTTCTCTCACCACAGTCCATTGCCACGTGTTAGAGCAAGACAGCTGCCGGGGTTTGCCAGGGTTCAGGCTTCTGGGGTTCTTCTCTTCCTGAGGCTGTGTTTCTCTCCAGGCTTAGCTCCTGTTTCCTCCACAAGTTCAGCTGTAGACGATCAAGCGAATGGCCTGTTTCTCTTCTCCTGGGGCCTTCTTTCCAACATCAGACCTGCTTCTCAAAAGACTGATTTAACTCTGTTCTTTGCCTTGCCTTTTATACTCAATTCCCTACCCACCAAGGGGTGGGGCTCAATGCCATACTGACGTGGCCCAGTCAATGCCCTAATCATAAGTTAATCATGCCCAGATTAACAGATCAGTTTACAAGCATGATCCAATTATATTTTTGAAATTCATAATTACATGAAACTGCCCAACTGGAACATGTATGGTATCCATAATTGAGTCCAACTCTGTCACTCTCAGAAGCACAAGCTCCAAAGTAGGGCCCACTGGCAAGGCACCAAATTCCAGAGCTATATGCCTTGACCATAGGACCTGGGTGTCTCCAGAGCCCTCAGGAGCTCCACTATTTGGGGTAGTATCCACTTTGGCAGTCTATGAGATCTTGCTGAGATGTGCATAAACATTACCTCTGGGATGACCTCTCGACTCACTTTGAAGTCTCTTAGCCATATAAAGTCATTTGTCTTTACCTTTTTCCCCTTTTATTTGGGGTCTTTTTCTATTTGCATTGCTAGTTGGTGCTTGGTAGTAATCCATCTGTGCCAGGGAGTCTCATCCCCAGGAATCATGTCCCACACTCAGGGGAAGGTAGTGCATTTATATGCTGAGTTTGGCTTAGAGAGAGGCCACAGTTGAGCAACAAGGAGGTTTTCAGGAGGCAGCTCTTAGGCACCCTACAACGCTAGGCTAAGTTTCAATTTCTAGAGCAAACTCTTAGGCGCCCTACAACACTAGGCTAAGCATAGTCATCAATATCAAGGACCCATCAATGGATCATCATCCTTCACCAGTCATTGCCCCTGCACTTGGGGGACTGTTGCTGCTCCATTAGAGAATGTGGCAGAGCTTTTCAGGATAAAAATTCAATATTTTCTAGGTTATTGTGTAAGTCTCTACCCACTATAAATAAGATTTAAAATGTAGTAAAACAGAAAGAAAGAAAGGGAGACATAGAAAAAAAATAAAGGAAAGGAGGAAGGGAGGGAGGGAGGGGTGAGGAAGATTGTTCCAAGCTTTAGAGCTAGGGAATTTTAGAACGTTTAATTTTATCTTTAAAAATTATTGGCTGCACACAATATACAAAAAAAAATTAACTCAAAGTGAATCAATGACCTAAATGTAAGAGCTAAAACTTCAAAATTCTTAAAAGGAAACATAGTTGTAAATATTCATGACCTTGAATTTGGAAAGGGATTCTTAAATATGATACCAAAAGCAAAAGCAAACAAAAGAAAAAGAGGTAAATTGGATTTCATTAAAATTCAAAATTTTTCTGCATCAAAGGAACTATGAAGAAAGTGAAAAGTCAGCCTGCAGAATGGGAGACAATAGTTTCAAATCATATATTGGGTAAAGATCTCATATCCAGAATGTAAAAAGAACTCTTGCAACTGAACAATAAAAAGGCAAACAACACAATTTTTCAAAATTAGCCAAAGGACTAAAATAGCCATTTCTCCAAAGAAGGTATATAAATTGTTAACAAGCACATGAAAATATGAAATATCTCATTAATAATCAGGCAAATGCAAATTAAAATCACAATAAAATATTCCTTCATACCTACGGAGATGGCTATAATAAAAAAATGGAAATGAATAAGTCTTGACAAGGATATGGAAAAAGTAGAACCCTCATACATTTCTGATGAGAATGTAAAATGATTCTGTGCTATGGAAAACAGTTTGGTGATTCCTCAAAAAGTTAAATGTAGAATTGTCATATGACCCTGCAGTTTCGCTTTTAGATATAAAACCAAAAGAATTGCAAATGGATACTCAAACAAATACAAGTACATGCATGTTCATAGCAGCACTATTCACAATAGCCAAAAAAACCCAAATGTCTATCAACAGATGAATGAACTTAAAAATTTTAGTATATTCATAAAATGGAATATTATTCACCCATAAAAAGCAATAAAGTACTGATACATGCTACAACTTGGATGAATTTCAAAAAATTATGTTCAGTATAAAAAAAAAGGCACAAAATTTCACATACTGTATGGTGCCATTTATATGAAATAACCAAAATACTTAAATCCATGGAGACAGAATGCAGATTCGTGATTGCTAAGAGCTGGGGGTAGGAGGGAATAGGGAGTAAATCCTTATTGGGTAGAGGGTTTCCTTTCAGGGTAATGCAGTATTGGGGACCTAGACAGAGGAGGAGATGTACAGCATTGTGAATGTACTAATGCGACTAAATTGTTCACTTTTAAGTGGTTAATTTTATGTTATATGAATTTCCTTTAAATAAAAAATAATTTGGCTGCACTGGAGCTCCTCTTGTATGATGCAACTCACTGAAACAAGAATGATACAGGGATTCCCATGATCTCCACCCCCCCATGCCTCCCACAACATCTCACATAAACATCTTTCATTAGTGTGGCACATCACCTGCAATGGATATACACATCCTGGAGCTTTGGCACTAAGTATAGACCACAGTTCACATCATAATCACACTCTCTCCCACACAGTTCTGCATGGCATATGCTGATGTAAAACATCTTTTAAAATACACACATATATATAAAAATAACATTATTATAAGCAAATGCACATATATGCATATATATTTATATATCATTGTGAAAATTTTGATTTTTACCCACAATAAAAAAATAAAATAAAATAAAGTCTAAGAAACCTTTGTCAAACACAAGGTCCTGATTAAAAAAAAAAGGAATGATACAGAGTAGGAGGAGTTGACCCTGGAGAACCCATGCTGAGCTAGAGCAGGCCACCTGCTTAAGGGCCTCTCTGGAAGCAACCCTTGCTCTCCAAGGTCTAGAGCTGTGATCAAACCCTCTAGCCATTATTATTTGGGTGACAGTGTTAAGAAGGCTTCTTCTTAGACAAAAAGACTGCAGGGATATTTCCTTTTACAGCAGTTCTTTCCCTGTTCCCTCTAAAGGACAAAGTCAGGGGAAGACCACAGAACTCCAGCTATACTTTAACTTTTGCTCTTGTATTGGAAGGGATGCCACACAGGTATCCCGCACTAAGGGACTCTTTTGCTGGCACAGGAACACCAGGTGAAGACAAATCTCCTCATTCAAATCCATCTTGTCCTAAAACTATTCACTCCAGGAACCTATGAGTGTACCAGCCAAGAACAGAGGTCAGATCCTCATTTATCATCTTCCTGAGTTACCCACCATTGGGGGGGTGACCACTTTATCTTTTTCTGGTCTAGACTAAATACTTTGCCTGTCCATTTTACCAGGTGTTCTTTTTCCTCCCCTCCTTTTTCTGACTTTTAACATCGGGGGTTAAATTCTGACTTTCTTCATCTAAATCCACTGGTCCAAACTCAGAGAATAGCCCAATCTTCTGGGACTCTCATGTTAGGTTCTGAGATTACAGGGAAAATAGTGGACATGATAGATACACAGAAACTCCAGAATGGGAAGGCCTTGGAATGACTCATGTGAACATCCCTTGCCTAGAGAATGAGGGCTTCCTCTGCCAGACTTCCATGAACCCAGCATACTCATGAGACACTTCTTCTTGGGTTAACACAGAAGGGCAGAAGGGGCTTCTATTTAGTACCAGAGAGACCCAAGGAAGTTGTTTTCACATCTTTGGGATTTCTAAGCTGGAATGGATCTTAGAAACTATCCAGTTTTTCCATACTGTTTTTTAAAATGAGAAGGGGTCAAGTGCCTTATTCATGAGCCTAAAGCAGCATGAGCTGTCAGCCAGATAGACAGCCAAAGTTTACTGCTCATTCACTTTGTCAGTTGCCTTTACTGTGGTTTAAGCTTAGTTCCTTTTGGAACTGGAAAACAACACTTTTCATTGCTCTGGAGTCTGTTTCCAACTCCCTTCCATTATTTTCCAGTGTGAATAAAAATCCCTGTTCTTTCCTCTTTCCTTTTCAGGTATGATTCTCTACACTCATCCTCCCCGCCTTCTCCACCTGAGAAGGCTTGATGTAGCAGGGCTGTTTCTGCTCCATCATCTGTCTTGGGTCAGCCCTGAAGCTTTCCTCATAATGCCTCATCCTCATGCATGCTCTGAGCCTGATGACTCGTTCAATTGTTCTTTCCAGTTCTTATACCTCTGGAATGTTCCATGGAAGTTAGCAAGGTAACTACAATCACTGCATTTGCTCTCCTGGGACTATCCAACAATCCTCATATCCAGGTACTACTCTTTGGACTGTTCCTGGTGATTTATCTCTTGACCATCACAGGAAACCTGCTGATCCTGCTGGTGATCAATTCCCATCTCCACACATCCATGTACTTCTTCCTGAGTCATATCTCCTGCCTGGATGTTTTCTATTCCTCCATCATTGTGACTAAACTGCTGGAGAACCTTCTTTCTAAGTGAAAGACCATATCCCTCTTTGAGTGTTTCACCCAGATCTCCTTGGTTATCTTCTCTGGGGCCACTGAAGCTTGCCTCCTTTCTGTCATGTCCTATGACTGGTTCCAGGCTGTGTGCCACCCCCTGTTGTATGTGGTGTCTATGAACAAGAGGATGTGCATTAGTCTGGTGGGGGCATCCTGGGCCATTGGCATGGGAACTGGCCTGAAGAACACTGTCCTCCTAGCTCAGCAGCACTTCTCTGGTCCAACTTCATCCACAGTTTTGCCTGTGAGCTTCTCCCAGTGCTCATGTTGGCCTCTTATGATCCTTCCACTAGCATTGTCTCCATCCTGACCACCATGGTGGTCCTGGGCCTTGGCACCCTTGTCTTGTTGCTGGGTTCCTACACCCATATCATCTTGACAGCCCTGGGGATAAACTCTTCCAAGGGCCAGAGCAAGATCTTCTCTACTTGCTCTTCTCATTTCCTCATGGTCACCATCATTTATGGTTCAGGAGTTTTCAGGTATGTCATACTATATCCCCTGAATGTAAATATGGGTATTCCTCATCTTAAAGTGGCCTTGGTCTGTAGAACAGTAGCACTGCAAAGTATCAGGGAAATAATTGTGCTGGAATTCAGAAGGACTGGGTTCCAATCCTGACTCTGCTGTGAACTAGCTGTGCAACTGTAAAGGTTCCATTTTCTTTATGGGCCTCAATTGTCTACTCTGAAAAATGAGCTTAGACAAAAACTAAAGATTTTCCTACTTCATTAACCTGAGATTTTGGAGTTCCCAAAAGAAAATCAAAATGGCTTTTGTAGATTGTTATTCAGTGCTAGACCAAAAAAAATAAAATGGATCGTTCTTAAAACATGCAATATTTCTTTCCTACTGGAAGATGATATCTCCAAATGTATTTTGTGTAATAACTATTTATTAGTCACTTATACCCCAGCTACTTTACATAGTTAGACTCAATTTTAATATGTATCAGTCTACAAGTGAGTTATTAACCCAATTTTCAGATAAGGAACCCGGGATTCAGGAGTGAACAGGTAATTCCTCTAAGGTCCCACAACAAGCTAGTAATGGAGACATAATTTGAACCAAATTCTCACCAATTTCAAATCTCATGCTCTTTCCTACCATGCTTCTCTCGAACATAAACAGCTCTAGCTGGAGAGTCCTCCCTTACTAGAAGACAGAACAACCAATGCATGTGCTCTCCACTAGTGAGCAGGAAGTGGATTTGCACAAATTACTTAACATTTTTCTTACCTCCATGTAACTTAGAGAGAAGTCAAGGGGTAGGAAAAGATGATAAAGAATGGTCTAGGAGAGGTCACCTGAGCCTCATTGCAAAATAGCTCATCAGCCACGGCCATGACTGTGGACATCACTTCTTTGTCTCAGTTTCCTCATATGCCATAATGGGGCAAAAAGAATTCTTCCACATGCTTTACAGTAATGTTAGGAGAAACAAATTCAATCATGAAGAATGACAGTGAAATGAGTATTTGTCAGCCAAACACATCAGAACCCACAAAGAACATTCTTTGGGTAGTCTATACTTCTTACAATGATAATGACATTGGGAAAAAAAAAACTATCTTAGAATGCTTCATAGGAACTGCTTTCAGTGGCACTAAAAAAGATGTACGAAAAAACTTCAGTTTCATTATTTTGGAATCATATCTTATGCTTAATATATTTTTATCTCCCACTTTATTTACCAGTTTGGATTTCAAATGATAATTGGTCTTTTCTAAACTAAAGAAAAATGCAACTAAATGGACAAACATTTGTTCCATGAAACATTACAAAAATAATGTGCTATGACACTGAGAGTAATTTCCAGAGCCATAAATGTTGGAAACAAAGGCATCATTATCAGACTCAGCATACAACTTTACAAGGAACAACTGTCACAAGATGAGGCCCATATTGTTATGCATGTAGGGGGATGGGGGAAAAGCTTCATATGGTCGTTGTAACTATTATAGAAAGATGCTTTGAAAACTATGAATTGTTACAGAAATTCATTAAATTATTAGCATATTCTAACCTGCAGCACATAATATGCTGCAGAACGTCCTTTTTTCTCAGGAAAGCTCCTATGACTTTCTATAAAAGGTCATTCATGTTTAGAGGCAATTTGAAGGCAGAAATGACTGACATTTCATTGATCATACAGTAATTTCTAGGTGCTGCCCCCAGTGAGGGTTGATTCAGCTTTGAGGACCCCCTTGGCAGTCTCTGGGATGGGATGGACAGTTACTGCCAACAATATTGTGGCTGTTGTCCTGAGCTCAGTTTGCTTTTTCATGCAATTTCTTTCAAGGTACATGACTCCAGCCTCTGGCTCAGCCCTAAAGCAAGTGCTCTCTGTGCAATACAGTGTGGTGACCCCATTGCTAAATCCCCTCATCTACAGTTTGAAGAACCAGGAGATCAAGGCTGCTCTGATGAGGATGCTGGCCAGAAAGTCCAGGCTAACCTTCTAACCCAGGCTCCACGGCCTCTTCAGGAGGAAAAGTTCTAAGAGGAAGAGGAAGCATGAAGCGCTATCAACACACAGCCCTTTCCAAGACAGAGGACACAGTGTCTTTGTCCCAAATCCCATCCCAGTCAGGAGGTTGGGGAAATCTTCACAGAGCAGGTGATCCCACCCACAGGATTCCCAGTCACTGCACAAGAAAGTCCTCAGGGTTTCACTGGTCATTACTATAGCTATTACCTTTTCCTCTTATTCGTTGTCCCTTCTTTCTATTACTCCCCTTTATGCTGTATCCTCTCACTTTTATTTTTGTCTATGAAGTTGGTACAAAGTATAACTCAACTTGTCAGACCACAAGCAAATACCCCACAGCATTCTGGAAAGGTCCATCTTGGTTACTGTAAGACCCAACTCCCCCTTTGTTCCCATCTCAAAAGGTCCCTGGAAAGATCCACAGCTCCGTTACAGCTCAGAAAGAAATAAAATAAAGTTAGTGTGTCTCCTTGTCTTTATTCTTAACAACTAACACCTGAAGTAGAGCCTAACAAATAGCAAATCCTCAATAATGGTTGACAGATTAAGGAGTGAATGTTGGACCTGTCTGAAGAGTCTTTTCTCTGGCATGACCCTAGGAATGGGAGGTGGTGAATAACCCTCTCTGAAGTCTAAGCATCTTGAGAGCAAAAACCCTGTCTAACATCTCCTGTACCCCAGTGCCTAGTATTGTCTTATCACATCATAGGCTCTCAAAGTCTGTTGGACAGATGAAAAAAAGAATGAATGGGAAAGAGGAGAGTGGAAGAAGAAACATGAAAAGGAGCATTTCATTTTATCTAGTAAAATTCCTGCTTTCACAAGACAAGTGTCACAGGAAAGTAGAGAATCCATATTGTCGGACATGGTCCCAAGTCCTCCTCGCACAGGACTCAGTGAACAACCTGCACTCTGACAGCCTCTTCCCTGAGCCTCACCACCTCCCAATTTAGCCTGGTCCACTGCAGGTCCCTGCCTGGTTCAGGTCCTCATTTCAGGCCTAGACAGAAGAGAAGAAATTGGAGAAAGATGAACCGTTGCCCCACCTCTAGTTTAGTACCAAGATAGTTCTCAGGAAGAGAACAGCAGCAGTTCCCTATCCTGCTTCAACACAAAGACTAAGAGGTATGCATCCATCAAGACTGCTTCCATGCTAGCTCCCAGGCCTCTGTGTGTCTATTCTTTAACCTCTGACCCTCAGGCTAAAATCCTCTCTACAAATAAATTCCTATTCTTGTCGAGTTCTTTAAGCAAAGGCCGCTGAAGGTCATATCATCACATAGAGGTGTACAAGTATTCAAAGGTGGAATTTCCTGATCTTCTATGTAGGATGAAGTCCAGAGCTGCAGAGCTGAACAACACAGGGCAGCTCAAGCTGAATTTCTCCTCGAGCCACTTGATGGAGCTGGTCCCTTACATTTCCCAGAGCACTTGTTTTCCTGCCAGTATAGCTGAGGCAGGGTACAACCTAAGAAGTAGATTGGTGAGCTCAGTGGGAAGAATGACCCTCCATCCCTACCCTTCCACATACACCCACACACAGGGTTTTTTCATGAAACACTGTGGACTTGGGGGAATGCTTTTTGCCCTATAATTAGAAAGGGAATAGCATGCAACACCCCTGGGAGAGGTATCATATTATGTATAAATTCACACTAAAATGATATAACTGATACAACTTATTTCCTGAGAGTTTGTTTTATTGTGTATAGGGAAAGGATGGTCTCCCTGATGCCTGCTTCATCCTAGCAGTCCTTAAACAAGCCATGGGGTCTTCTTTTGTGAGCTGCTTGTTTCTGAGACAAGAGATGCATCATCTGAGGAGCTAAAGCTTCAATGGGTGTACAGATTGGGAAGAGCATAATCAGCAGTATTAGACATCTTAGGAATATAAGAAGAAGATGTGAATTTCATTCCCAGCTAATTCAGAAATGTGATAAATTAAACAAGAATTTAGCCATGCTAGATTGTCAAAGAAGGATAAGAGCTCAGAAAACCATTGATAATAAAACCCTCATTTTAAGATGATGAAATTGGGGGACAGAAATGAGAGATGACTTGCCCAGTTTCAGACCATCAAGGAGTCACAGAAACAGACTACAGGACCCAAATATCCTGGCTTATTTTCTTTCATGTATCCCATCCCATCATCACTAGAATAAGTAAAGTCCTGCAAACTACCTCCTTAAAATGAAAAGCAGCAAAGACAAGGAATGGAGGGCAGGGTCCAAACAAAAAGCCCCCAGGGGCTCAGATTCTTAAGAATTACTGAGCTAACTGTAAGGTTCCCCTGTTCTTTCTCTGATTTCTGAAGAGACAGTCCTTCTCACAGCTCCTCATTGAAGGGAATTTCCTTATCTCAAGGGCAAGGAAATCCCTCTACACTCTGTCCTCAAAGATTCTTGGAGCCCTTGCCCAAACAATTCTTTTCCTATTCCACATCTCCACCTGTCAAAATTCCACCCATCTTTCAAAACCAGCTTAAATGTTTTCCCTTTCATGAATCCTTGCTTCTTCCTTTTTACCCAGAGTTCCCCAAATACAAATTATCCTTCCTCTTTTGAATGTATAGGCACACTTTTAACCTCTCTCATGGTTCTCATGACATTATTCCTTGTATTGTAACTATTTATTAATGTTTATTCATCTTATCTTTCCTTCTAGTCATTGAGGAAAGAGACCCTTTCAGACAATTTTGTATCCCCTTATAGTTCCTTGAATATACTAGGCAACCAATTAAAGTTAGTTGAATTAAATTGGTACAGAAAGTAACCCCATCATTCTGTTATGATTTCTGCCCATTTCCTCTTCAGTTAAGATGGAAAGTGGCTATGACCCCTGGCTCCACTGTCCAGTCACTTCTTATTTCCTCCCTTTGTCTAAAGGAAGAACACACAGCCAGCCACTCAAAGTCAAGCCTTTTATTCAGGACAGAAGGGGAATCTGTTTCTTTACAGAAAGTGCCATCAGGGCACTGAGCAAGGGTCTAAAATCCAGTGCATCAGTCACACATCCCTGGAGAATAGTCCTAAAAAGTCCAATGATATCACTGCAGGTCCCAAGACTCAGAGACAAATCAACTTAAGGGGGGTAGAATGAAGCAAACTAAGGTAGCCTTAGGGAAGAGGAGTTCTGGGAGCAGAGATGGGATAGAAGCAGCAAGGGCAGCAAAGTGCTCATGACATCTTTCAGACCAATGTTCCAGCTTCTCAGAGAAAAGTGGTTTATGGGCCAACCTGGTAATATAGAAGGTTACAGGGTTAGTTGGACCTCTTGAATGTAGCTCAAAATTCCAGCTAGTGACATCCTCAAAAGGCTGAGGTGGAAAAATGTGGATGAGAAGTACAGAAGGACTTTCCCAGACAGATGGAAAGTGGCTGGGTGACTTCAGTATCTCAATGACTCTACTTTTGAAGTAGATTCCATAGTCCTAATGCTAGAAAATTGTACGGCTAGAAAAGATGTGCAATGGCACCTATGGCTTGCTTTAGAGTCTAGAACTAAACAAGTGGAATCAGATGTCCAAGTCCAGGTGAAGGGAGGATTGGGTCTCAGTCCTCCATTATGGAACACCTTATTAGGAGAGTTGTTGGAGAGGAGTGGAGTGAGGGAGGCTTAAAAATTGGATACCATGAGAGCAGAGGTGTAGCTCAGTAGTTGAGCACCTGCTTCCCATGTACAAGGTCCCGGATTTAATCCCTGGTACCTCCTTAAAAAAAAATGGAGACCTGTATCTGCTTGATGAGTTCTCTTTGGAGATTATATTTTAGATTAAGTGACCAAGAGATAGAGAGAGAGGGCAGTGGTGCTGGGGCTAGAGGCATGAAGGGAAGAAAGGAAAGAGAAATTGAAATTATAATGGGAATTCACCAGTACCCAATACCTTCAGTATCCAGGAGCTTCTCAGCTCACATGATGTCCTCAGTAAGGTCATCACCCAGGAACTCTAGCAAGAGTCACAAGGAAAAGAATGAGGGGCTAAGAAGTATTATCCAGAAGGGCAATGAATTTCCGTCATCCTTGAATCCATTGGGTCTGGCCCTTCTCTGAACTGAAATCTTATGCCTGTTGTCTTCTATATGAGAAGGCCAATATGTTAAACCTTTCCTTCACTTCCCTAGGGCATCTCTAGAGGAGTCATCAACTTCCCATGAGATGAGTTATCCTGGAAATTCAGGGTATCACACTTTAAGTCTCCCACACAGCTCAGATTGTTTATCTACCACTGAACTTCTGGGGACATTTGGGGATTTGATTATCCTGAAAACACTAAACAGCTTATTACTCAACACTGTCAACACTGTCAATTCAAGTCCGAGTGTTGATGTAGAGCCCAGCCAAGGTAGTTATGCCAGAGGTGTGCTTGACACCTAAAAGGAGATAATTACAGGGGCTGACTCCAGAAAAATAGAGGAACAGAGTAAAAGAGGCCACTCACTGTTACAGGTGATGTAACAGATACCCCTTGACTGAGGGATCTGGTGGTCCCTGCACCAACATTTATTATTGATCTGGAAGAGTCCATAGTCTCTGTTGCCTTTGTTATTGACTTTGGTTTGTGTATCAAAACCACTGATATGAAATGTGGTACAGATCTCTGAGGGAGAGATTAGAAAGAGGTATCACAGAGATACCCAGGCTCAGCATAAATTAGGCCCTGCAGTCCCCAGACAGAAAAGGACTCTCCAGCCAATCTCCAGTGATGGTGAAGTCCAGAGTACCTTGATGAAATAGGAAGAGTTCAGAAAAGGATCAGACAATGGAAGAAAGAATAGGAGAAGAAATGAGATAAAAGAGTACATAGATAAACAAAGAAAATAATAAGATAGTTATGTAATTAAATGAAAGTAGGATCTTCTAGGGTTTAGGATAGCAGGTGAAGGCTGCACACCACCCAGAGGAGAGAGGGACAAAAGAGGGAAATCATAATGACAGAACCGTGAGTTGGAACCAGCGGTGGCTGCTGCTGCCGGCACCCTCCCCCACACTAAAGACTCTTTAGAATTCTCGGGCCTCTGGGCCTGTGACTACAGCAAAGGGAGCTCCAGTGATCTACCACCACTGGAAAGGGGAGAGAGAGGGACACAGCTTAAGGTTGACTCAGCTTCTGACCTACAAATTTGGTCTGCTGTTCCCCATGAGCCCTTCTAGGCCAGGTGAGACCACACAGTGATTTGTCATGGGAGCCAGCTAAGAACTGGAGAAATCCGACCCTCGTAATCTCCCTCTCTTCTAGCCTGAAATAATTGTTGAGGACTCCACAGGAAAGGGGAGAGAGAGGCACACAGCCTAAGTTTGTCTCAGCTTTGAATTACAAATTTGTTCTGCTGTGTTCCAAGAGCCCTTCCAGGCCAGGTGGGGCTGTGCAATTGTTTGCCTTGGAGCCTGCAAGGGGCTAAAGATATACAACCCTCCCAATCTCCTTCTCTACTAACAGGGACTGATTGCTGAGGACTTAGAGAAGGGTGGAAATATTTCCTAGCTGGGAAAAGGGAGGGGGCTGCCAGAGGAGGCTGGAGAACTGTCTCAGAGAAAGTTTGAATTACAAGTCTCCTAGCCTCCAGACAGGAAGCTCTATCACATTGATCTGGTGTGAGTTACAAGAAATACACTCTGACCAGGCATTGAATTGAGAGCTGCCAAAGAGCGCTATCTCCTGGCAGGCCAAGGAAATGCACACAAGAAAATTGAAAGTAAGTAGGAGAGGCTTTTTCTGGCCTCTATAGCCTCCCTGCCCAAGGCCCTAGGAAGCGACTCTACAACCAATTACTGTGTCCAGTGCCCAGTTTTGAGCAACCAGCAGGACAATCCTAACAATCCAGGCTGAACCAAAAATCAAAGAGCTGTGGTAACTCACAACCTCCTGCCACTAAATCCCTATAAAAGAGAAAGAGATTGAGCATCTGAGTAAACTACATCTTAACCAGATGCTTAAACACCAGCAAAAAAATTATGAGCCATACTGAATGAAAGTGGAGGAAAGAAGGAGAGAGCAAAGGAGGATATGAAAGTGAAACAGATGCAGAATGGGACAAAGCAAGGGAGCAGGGAACTCACATTCAGGAAAAGTGATGTCTCTAAGCCATCTATGTCTTTCAGCATCTGGAAACTTCACATTTTATCACTTGCTTGGCCTTGATGACAGGGAACAGGATGCCCACCAGAAGCAGATATAAATGCCATTATACATTTTGTCAAAACCTATAAAATTGTGCAGTGCATAGTGTTAAGCATAATGTAATCTATAGACCATGGTTAGTAGCAATGCTTCAAGATGTGTTCATTAAATGTAACAAATGTACCACACTAATGAAAGATGTTGTTAAAGGGAGAAAGTGTGGGAAAAGAATAGGTTGGGGTATATGAGAAAACCCTATAGTTTTGTTGTAGTGTTTATGTTATCTACAGCTTCTTTTAAAATAAAGAAACAACAACAACAAAAAACACCTCCCAAAAAAGAAAATTCTAGGACCGTATGTATTCACAGGTGAATTATACCTATCATTTCAAGAAGAATTAATACCAATCCTGCTCAAACTCTTCCAAAAACTTGAAAAGGAGGGAACATTATCTAACTCATTCTATAGAAGCAAACATCACCCTGACACTAAAGTCAGATAAAGAAAAGAAATTAAAGACCAATCTCTGTAATGAATATAGATGCAACAGTTCTCTGCAAAAGGTGTGCAAATCGAATCTAACAGTGCATTAAATGAATTATGCACCATGATCAATTGCATTTAATCCCAGGTATGCAAGGCTGGCTCAATACAAGAAAATCAATTAGTGTCATACACCATATTAAAAAATTCAAGGAGTAAAAACACATGATCATATCTTTTGATGCAGAAAAGACATCTGACAAAATCCAGTAACCTTTCTTGATTGAAAAAAAAAAAAAACAGTTTAAAGAGTAGGAATAGAAAGAAACTTTGTCAACATCATACAGGGCATATACGAAAAAGCACCAGCCAGCATTGCATTCAATGCTGAAAGGCTGAAAGCTTTCCTTTTAAGATTGGGAGCAAGAAAATGATGCCCACTTTCACGACTGTTATTCAGCATGTACTAGAAGTTCTACCTAGAGCAATTAGAAAAAAAAAAGAAATAAAAGTAATCCAAATATGAAAAGAAGAAGTAAAACTTTCACTATTTGCAGATGACATGATTCTATATATAGAAAACCCTTGAAAAATCTACAATGAAGCTACTAGAGCTAATAAACGAATTCAATTAAAGTGGCCAGATACAAGATCAACACGCAAAAATCAGTAGCATTTCTGTACAATAATAATGAGTAATCTGAGGAGGAAATCAGGAACCGAATTCCATTTACAATCATGACTAAAATAATCAAATACTTATGAATGTATTTAGTCAAGGGTGTAGAAAACCTGTATCCAGAAAACTACAAAGCATTGCTAAAGGAAATTAAATAAGAACCAAACAAATGGAAGGACATTCCGTGTTCATAGCTTGGAAGACAAAATATCATTAAGATGTCATTTCTACCCAAAATGATTTACAGAATCTCTGCAAATCAAAATTCCAACAACCTACTTTGAAGAAATGGAAAAGTAAATTACCATATTTATTTGGAAGGGAAAGGGACCCTGAATAACCAAAAATATCTTTAAAAAACAAGAATGAAGTCAGTGGACTCACACTTCCAAACTTTAAAATATATTACAAAGCTACAGTGGTCAAAACAGCATTGTATTAACATAAAAATAGACATATTGATCAATGGAATGGAATTGAGAGCTCAGAAATAGACCCTCGCTTTTATGGTCAATTGATTTTTCACAAGGTTACCAAGTCCATTCAACCAGGACAGGAAAGTCTTTTCAACAATTGGTGCTGAGAGAACAGGATATCTGTATTCAGAAGAATGAAAGAGGACCCCTGGCTCACAACTTATACTAAAATTAACTCAAAATGGATCAAAGTCTTAAGTATAAAAGGCAGGACCATAAAACTCCTAGAAGAAAATGTAGTAAAGCATCTTTAAGATCTTATAATAGGAGGTGGTTTCTTAGACTTTACACCTAAAGCAGGAACAATGAAAGAAAAAAATAGATGAATGGAACCTTCTCAAGATTAAATACTTCTGTTTTTCAAAGAAATTTGTCAAGAGGTGAAAGGCAGCCTACTCAGTGGGAGAAAGTATTTGGAAACCACATATCCATTAATGGTTTAATATCCATGATATATAAAGATATCCGACAACTCAATGATGAAAAGACAAACAACCTAATTAAAATATGGGCAAAAGACTTGCATAAACATTTTTTCCAAAGAGGAAACACAAATGGCTGAAAAGCACATGAAAAGGTGTTCATTACCACTAGCTATTAGGGAAATGAAAATTAAAACTACAGTGAGCTACCACTTCATACCTACTAGAATGTCCACAATTTAAAAACAGGAAACTACATGTGTTGGAAAGCATGTGGAGAAATAGGAACACTTACGTTGTTGGGAATATGCAATGGTGCAGCCACTGCGGAAGTCTCTGGCGGTTCTGTAAGAAGTTAAATATAGATCTGCCTATGATCCAACAATCCTATTCCTAAGTACACAATCAGAAGAACTGAAAGCAAGGGCACGAACAGACATTTGCACACCAGTGTTCATTGTGGCATTATTAGCAATTGCCAAAATATGGAAACAACCCAGGTGTCCATAAAAGAATGAATGGATAAACAAAATATGGTACATGTATATCATCATATTTGTTATTATTCAGCTGTAACAAAAAATGAAGTTGTGATGCATATGGCAACATGGATGAACCTTAAGGACACTATGTTGAGTGAAACAAGCTAGACACGAAAGGGTAAATATTATATGATCTCACTAAAATGAACTAAATATAATAAGCAGAGTCAAGGAGTTAATAGCTAGAATATTGGTCACTAGAAGAGAGAATGAGAATAGAGAATGGGGAGCTGAAGTTTAATTTGTGCAGCATTTGTAATAAGGTTGACAGCAAAATGTCTGGAATTGAATACAAGTGATGATAGCATGTTAGAGTGAATGTAATTAGTAGCACCATTGTGGGGGTACGGTTGAAATGGAAAGTTTCAACCCTTTCAACTAGAAAGTTTTGAAGAGAAGCTAAAGATGTAGCATGTAACTGTGTAGCTAGTGAACACTGTTGTGAATGATGAGCATTGTTTATAGTACAAATATATAAGAATGTTCTTCCATGAGTTAGAACAAATGTGTGTTGATTTTGGAGGATGTTAATAATGGGGTGGAATTTGTGCAAAAGTACACCAAAAGCAGACAATGGACTGTAGTGAATAGTAATATATTAATATTTTTCATCAATTGTACAGAAAAGAATTTTGCTAAATGACAGAAACCAGATACAACATACTGCATATTGTTTGACTCCATTTAAATAAACTGTAAATATAAATAGATTTGTAGAGATGGAATTGGATTGGCAAGTATGTATTGTATTGGAGGGATAGAGGGATTGATAGGTGACTGCTGGGGGATAGGAGGTTTTTTTTCTTTTTAGAGTGATGAACACACTCTAATATTGGTTACCATGATGACAGTACAAGTCTGTGAGTATATCAAAAGGCACTGGATGTACATTTTAGATGGATTGTATGGGATGTGAATATACCTCAATAAAATTGATTTTTAAGAAAAGGATCATGAGGAAACTTTTGGGCCTGATGGATATGTTTATCATTTTGATTGTGATGATGGTATCTCAGGTGTACAATTAAATGCATGTAGTTTATTGTATGTCAATTATAGTTCAATAAAACTACTTTTAAAATTAAGTTATATAATTCTCCACTTTAAAAATATAACGTAAAAAATTACATGATTATCTCGATGGATGCAAAGAAAACATTTGCCAAATTCAATATCTGTTCATATAGAAATTCTCAGCAAACCTAGGAATAAAAGAGAATGAGTATGTATATAATGGAGTTTATGTGTAAAACCTATAGCTAATATATTGATAAAACATTGAATGTTTCTCCCATAATACCCAGAAATAAGACTAGTATGTCTACTCTCACCAACTTTTTCTAAACTTAGCAAAGTATAAAATAAAATATTAGTAAACTAGACTTCATCAAAATAATACACAACTTCTCATGAAAAGGTGCGTTTAAGAAAAAGAAAAGGCAAACCCCAAGCTGGGATACAATATACCCCAAAAGAATTCATATCACTTTATATGAAGAACTCATATAAATCAAGAATGACAACCCAACACAAAATGGGCAGAAAAGTTGGACACTTCAAAAGAGAGGATATATAAAGGGCCAAAAGCACAAAAATTTGGTCAACGGTAATATTCAGCTGTGAAATGCAAATTAAAACCACATTCATACAATTGATGAACATATATTAAAGCACTGCTACTAACCATGGTCTTTAGTTTATATTATGCTTTTATAAATGTACCACACTTGTGAAAGATGTTGTTAATGGGAGAAAGTGTGGGAGAGGAAAGAGGTGGGGTGTATGGTAATCCCCTAAATTTTTGGTATAACATTTATGTAATCTAAAGCTCTTTTAAGAATAAAAAATGAAAATTATTTTTAAAAAAACACATTGAATTACTACTTCACACCCACATAACACATATGAAAATACTGAAAATGCTAAGTGACAGCAAGGATGTGAAACAAATGGAAAGTTCATACATTGTTCTTGGAAATATTAACAAGACACAGGGATTTTGGAAAAACAATTGGGCACTTTCTAATGAATTTCAACATGCAAGTATTGTATAATCAACAAATATACTTCTAAGTATATACCAAAGAGGAATGAAAGAATATGTCTGCAAAAAAGACTTGCATAGAAATGTTCATAGCAGCTTTATTCAAAAATTTAAAAAAAGGAACAAACTCACATGTCTAACGCGGAAGAAAGAATAAACAAAGTGTTATATTTATACAAAAAGAATACTACTTAGAAATAAGAAGAAAGAAACTACTGATATATGCAAAACCATGGGTAAATCTCAAAAATATTTTGGTAAGCAAAAAAAGGCCACAGACAAAAGAGTGTAGTTTTTATAATTCTATCCACATAATGATTAAGAAATCAGAATAACAGTTGCCTCTTTGTGAGTGGAGAAATATGGAATTGACTAAAAAGAGACTCAAGAGAAACTTCTGGGTGATGAAAATATCAATATCTTGATTTAGGTGATGGTAACTTGGTTGTATACATTTGTCAAAACTTATCAAAGTGGTCACTTATGCTCTGTACATTTACTGAACATAAAACATATCTCTCAATAAGGAAAAGAAATAGTTAGCTAAAACTTAAATCAATACAACAATTATTTTCTGAACACCTCAACATGCCAGGCACTATTCAAGTCACTGGAAAAATAGCGTACAAGTCCCTACCTTCACAGGGCTTATGTTGAAATAACTGAATATATTATCCTGAAGGGTGATATTACATAAATCAGTTCCTTGACTTGATTGTGGTTTTCTCAAAAGCAAAATTAGTGTCTTATTCATCTTGTATTCCCAATAAATACCAACAATATTATAAGCAGTAAATAAATATTTTTGATATTTGAATGGTTTTTCCATGGTCTCTATTAAGTAATCTCACCAACTCCCATTTTTTTAAATAAACACATGTCATCATATAACATTATATTACGACAAATCTCTATCAAAACAAAGTTGAACTGTACTGACTCTTTGGGGAATAATATTTAAAACAAAACTTTAATATTTCCTGAGTAAATGTCCCTTTTTGTCCGACCACCCATTTCCATAAATGAGTCTACCTCCACTGAGAATGCTTCTTAAACTGAAAAAGGAACCTATGATTGTGCTATTCCATTCACTGCTTTGCAGCTCTTTTGTGTAGAATGAGAGTTCACACATGCATCAGATGCAATTGAAGAGTTACATTTATAGCTGTTTCTGATTTTATAGCTCATTTTATCATCAAAATGTTCAGCTCAGATGTGTTGAAAGATACTGTTCACTGTGAATTTGGGAAAGTAAGGCGTCAGAAGAACTATATCTTATTACACACCTTCCTAGATAATTTCCAAAGAGATATCCTCCCACTTAGTGGCCAACATGAAAATATTTCCCAACTTTCTATTTTCAAAGCCGTTAAAGAACCAGGGTTTACCATAAGAGCTTCAACCTGAAGTTCTAAAGCCTGTGTCTATGAGAATCTCTTAGTGCTCACACAAAACCAACTATCCTTGTTAATGAGTTTCAAGTTTGGCATCAGTCTATACTGACAAGGAATACAGTTTTTTGCATTGCTCAGCACCTCCAGCTCTACCAGTTAATTTGGCATCCCTTTTGCTAGAATATATCTGATACTCTTTGCCTAGTAGGTTGATCACAAAGGTAGCTTAATGAAGAGAAGCCTCTGTGATAGGGTCTGGAATCACATGAAAGAAGTCTCCCATGTATATCTCTTCAAACTTTCTCACTGTATTTAGTGAGAGTGGCAGGTCCAAGACAGATTTTAGTCCATATGTTTCTTTAAGCTTAACCATCTGGAATAGTCTGTTTGGCTCCCCACACTGTGACTTACAAATAGGAAAACTTAGTCTTCACTTTCTGCAATTAAGCTATAGAAAATTGGTTTTCCTGTGCATGTAGATCACCTGACCAAAGATGACAACTTCTATTATGATAAGACCAGAGCCAAAAGATGACTCTCATACTGGAAAAAGTCACACCTCCATTACTTCTCTGAAGTTTCCTCTTTTTCCAACCTGAAGATTTTCTGGTTCTAATTTCTTGTCCACATCTAGTCTTCTACACCTAGCTTTTTGTAGCAACTCCTTTTACCTTGATTCTCTCATCATCTTTTCCTTATGCTGGAGACTGAGTTCTGGAGCATAAGCTCTTTATGGATTTTTGTATCCTGGGCATGCAAAGCAGTGTTGAATGCACAATGACTATAAAGCCTGCATTAACCTGAGAAGCTGAGAACAACAGCTGAGAGATTCCTATTTTAAGGTGCAGTGGGGAAAAGCACATCAGAATCGATACTGAAGTTTTTATGGCCTAAGAAATACCTTATCTCCTTGGTGCTAAATGTATGCGCTATATATATTTTCTTTCTGCAATTATCAAGCCACTCTGTCGATTCTGTTCACCAAAAATAAGGAGAAGGAGGAAGTGAAGAATCCAGAGAAGTTTCTAAAGAAAATAACAAGGTAGGTGAAGTTTGTCTGCTATGAACACAGACTCAAGCACTGTGAACCTTCTCCCCATTTAAGTGACCCCAGAATATATGTGGTCTATAATTTCCTGAGTTTCTTGTATTAACCATATTAGTTATCCATACTGTTTCTGTCTTCCAGCATTAGACCTGTCTCATACTATCTTCATTAAACAACCTATCCAGTCATTTGTGCATTTAACTAAAATTTTCTGTGCAATCTCAAGGAATAGGTAAAAATTGTGAGAACTTTCTCCTTGGAATTTCCTCAATTACCCATTTCCTTGGAAATGACATCAGATCATTGCATTTAAAAGAGTTAATTTAGAATGGTATTAATGTGCTTGTTCTCATAGAATTGATTGAATTTTAATTTAGCCAAATATTAATTTAAGTGGAATAAATTCACAGTGGTATAAATTTCAGCCATAAATAATAATATGGGAGGTGATAATTATTTGGGGTTATTCTTAAAATGACCCCAAAAATGCAATCACTTGCTTCACTTCTCTTTAAGATGATATCTAACAGAAGCATGTACTAGACACCAAGATGTAACTGTAGGAGAAGTGTTCAAACACAGCCAACCAGGCAGACTGGTCATACCTTATTAAGGTAAGGGTACATACCTTTTAAGAGAATCATCCTGGGCTCTACTTTCTAATCCTCCACTATTCTCTATGTGAACACGCAAGCTTCTCTTCCTTTCTACTTTTTCTATTTTTAAAGTAGGCATTGAAGCCACAGTGCCCACTCTGTCAAGGCAAGTGATCACAATTTGAAATTACACTGTGCTTTGCACTGAAAGGTAGAAATGAAGCCTTCTCTTCACTTGGTCTCAGACAGAGTGATCAGGATAAACAGATACGGAATTCTACAACTTGGGTTTCTTTCTCGGTTGCTGATGGTTTGTGTGGGTCCTGAGTATGTGATAGAGGTTATTAATTTTGAATTTCTATCTCAAAGCTTCTCCAACATTTTTTTTTATATTCTAGAGTTTTATCAATATGAGTGCACAGGAACAAAAATGGGACTGCAGCCAGGGCTACATTGAGGGTAAATATGGAAAAATTTGGAGCTAATATCTTGCCAAAATCAGACAGTAAATTTCAAATGTTGAGAAATTTGGCCAGTGAAAATGAATGGATACAATTCATTATTTTTCTTTGCTACTGAAGAATAAAGAAATTGTTTATTTCAAGAATATTTTACAAACTCCAAGGCAAGAAAAATTGACTTTTCCATCTGGTCATTTATCTTCATGGCAGGATATGAATTTACTTGTGTCACCATGCTTGGCTACAAATTACCAGACATAACTGAGAGGTACCATGAATCTGGGTTCTGATAAGAGTTTGGAGTAGATACACTTGCCTAAATAATAAATATGTCAAATGGGGAAACCCAGGAGGAGCAGGGACTGAAACACTAGTTGGCCCAACAGGAATAAAAACTGTTTTGATGAGTCCAGTGGGCCAAAACAGGTCAGATTCTCTGGTATCAGGTGAAAGCTAGGGGACTCAGGGTAGATTCACAATTCTAGTAGGCAGATCAAGATAACTATAAGGAGTTACCATGCCAGGCAAAAGAATGAGTGTATAGTGCTGAGTCAGGTTTCAAGTTGGGTATGAACAAAATGAGCTAGTAAGGGAATTCATCCCTGAATGTTGGAAAAGTACAAGTTAAAAAAAAGGACAAATAAAGAGAATTCAATCAATAGTTTGACAAAGTTAATCAAGATTGTTTGCCAAATCTATTGTAAATAGTGTCTTAAAGTAAATCCATAAATTTGGAATAATTTGATAAACAAAAGAATGGATGAAGTAATTTATGAATGAATAGATGGATACATACTAGGATTGTTGACACCATTGACAAATGTGATAGATAAAGAAGCAGGCCAATGAAAGAGTAGATGGATCAATAAATGGATAAACTGATAAATTATCAATGGATGGGTGCATAAGTGCCATGGTTTTAATCAACCCTCCACATGTGTACAGAAATGAGCTAGAAAATGAGAACTGTTCTCTACAGAAAAGGACTCTTTAGGTGATGGTTAGTAAAGCAGAAGATAAGTCTTTTTCTCAGCCTTACACAGCTGACAGAAAATAAATATTACACCTACCACAAAATGTGCCCTGAACCCCCACAATTCCTTTCCTTTCCTTGGTCACTTCCAAGTATCTCTCAAATTTGGTTTATTTCTGGAACTGGAATTCAAGCTTGGGAAATTACTCAAGAAGTGATCCTTATAGTCTATTTGTTTTAGTTTGATAAAGCTCCTGAAAGCAATATATCAGAAAGCTACATCTGTGGCTTTCTCTCTCAGCATCTGGCTGTGCCAGCTGTGGGGTCCTCTCTAAGTTCTTGTTTGTTTTCTCTCTCTGTATTCATCCTATTTATAAATGACTTCAGTAAAAGGATTAAAACCCACACTAGGTCATGCCCTACTAAAGTACCCTAATCAAAAGAAGGTCCCATCTTCAATAGGTTTACACCCACATGAATGGATTTGCTCTAAGGACATGATCTCTTTGGGTCCACAAAATCCTTAAACTATCACACAATTCTATTTGCATTATTGTTTCATTCTTTCTACATTCAGCAAATACTGATGAGGACTTATCAGGTGTTTCTGACCTTTTGTGTGTTCAGGAATTTAAGATAATATACATTATTGGATCCCAATCCCTATTCTCCAGGGACAGAAATTTGATTGGGGTAAAAAGATATACCAAACACAACCAACTAAAAGCCAGAGAAAGATAGACATCTAAGAGAAGGCACAGAACAGTTTACAGAGTAGGTTAATGAAAGAAGAGTGGAGACAAGCACACATGCTTCAGTTAAACGAATATCAGGATGTATTAAAAACATGCAGATATTGTAGCTACATAAACATGTGATGATAGTAGAGCTTATCTATGCATTTTATCTCATAACATAAGCAAAACACTGCAATAATTTCAGCTTCAGTTTCTTATTTTTAATAGTTGAGATAATGTAGCCCTTGTAGTTTTGCTGTGATCTTTAAATAGGTAGAAAGCTCAATGTTTAACAATACCTAGAGCATAATTGACATCAAAGCAATGAAAGGTGTCATTATTTTCCATAATCTGTGATGGTAAAGAATGTAGTAATCAAGATTGATGTAATGGAAGAGATAAATATTAAGGTTAGACTTGAAAAGCAAATAGAATTTAAGTAAGGAGTGGAGGGACAGAATATTTATATAGAGTATAGCTGAAGTAAAGGCAGAGGAAAAGGAAAGTTATAAGGACATCCAGACGAGTCTGTCTTGATTGATTGGTGCATCTAAAACACTGATTCAGCCAGCATGACAACCCAAGGGTCATCACTGTTGGATTGATGACGAAGTGCTGAGGCCAGTTGGTATGTAGCCAAGAAGGAAAATTGTGCAGCTGATGCTGGGGTTACTGAAGACATAGTCCATGCCTCTGCCAGAATCCCATTAGCAGCTTCTTCTCTTTTTCCCACCATGCTTCCCATAGGTCAAACCTAACCAGAAGCCAATCAGCAAGGGAATGTAGGAAATGGCCTCTGAAGAAATCTAGTCCAAATATTATAAATCAAAGTATTTAAGATGAATGTGAGACTGAGGGCCAGCAGAAAAATGACTGGCCTAAAAGTTAATTATGGAAACATGACTTTTCCTGGCCAAGAAAGAGAAATTAGAAAGGATTAGAGTACGTATGAGAAGAAGAGATAGAAAGGAGAATGGGAGGGATAATGGGAGGAGAATGAAAGGGATATTAAAAAGGAATTTAATACAGGTCAGAAGAGTGAGAAAGAGGCAAAATATTAAGCTTAATGGGCCATGATTATTTTTCAAAGTGTTGGACCCTTGGAAAAAATTTCCAAGCAGCTCTGAGACACAGAAAATCTTTGGTTTCTACCATATTCCCATTCTGTTCCCCTCACAACAGTAGTGTGTCTGTTCCCTTCAAGCCACTGCATGCTTGGAGTTCCCAAATTCACCTAAATTCTTTTCCCAAAGGTCATTTGGCTTAAGAAAATTTAATCTAATAGGCTAGTGAAGCATTCATTGAAAATCTGCATTACCGAATTTCATGTAAGACAGACTTGATTCAGACCATTCCCACAGTAATGCCTTATTTTTTTTATTTTTAATTAATTTTTAAAATATTTTAAAAGATGCTTAGATTAAATAAATATTACACAAAAATTACAGGTATTCCCATGTACCCCACTTCCCACATGTACCATAACCTCCCACATAAACATCCATCATTAGTGTGGCATATCACCTGCAATGGAATGCCTTATTGTCTATTTTCCTATTTGCCTACATTGAGAACTCTAGGATTTTCAACTAATTTTCTTTTTCCTTTGATAGCATTATTTTAAGCGGGGTTTATGAAGTAGTCAATTCTTAATATGTGATTCACCCAAATTACCCATTTTGATGGCCACTCTTTAATGTTT
>JAQZBX010008112.1:0-49881 GCA_029593785.1 Cabassous unicinctus | reverse complement strand
AAAAAAAAGAAAGAAAAATGAAAGAAGATTAAAAAAAACACGTTTATAAAGAATTTTGATTGTGCCAAGACGTTAAAATTCTAAATTGCCAGAAGCACACAACAAAAAATTTCCTTCCCTTGGAGTGAGGTGGGGGGGGACAGTTTTACCTTGATGACAATGTGTCCCTTTCTTGTTCCAGTACGATCAAGTTCTCGGTGTTCTTTCACCATAACAATCTCTCCCTCCTCCTCAACTTTTTGCATGTTCTTTTCTACTTGGTTGAGAATACGGCAGTAATCTTGCTGGGCTATGCAGACAAACTGGAATAAAACATAAGTCACATGTTAATGATAAAGTGCCTGCAAAAGACCTAGCAGTACTAATAATTTAGAGTTTTAATTATTTAAAACTGACATTTTCCAGTGTCTACCCCAGAGTTAGTATATTAATGAATCTTAATCAGACTTCTCTACTTTTTTTTTTAATGGTCCACAGCTTACATTTGGTATATTTTTTCCATACCCCCTGCCCATTATTAACACCATATATTAGTATTGTACATTGTTAAAATTCATGAGAGAACACTCTTATTCGTACTGTTAAGAACAGTCCATCTTCTACCACATGGTTCACTGTGTTATACATTCCCATGGCTGGTACAGTCTATCCAAAGTGTAAACTTGGTGGCTCTCACTTTCATCACAGAGTTATGCAGTCATCACTTCAGTAAGTTTTTAAATGTTTTCCTTAGTCCAAAAGAAAAAAATCCCATACCCCCTATTATTGACCCTTAGTGTTGATATAGTACCTTCTGTGACACTGATTCAAGAATATTACAATATTGCTGTTAACTATAGTCCGTAAGTTACATTAATTGTATTTTTCCCATGCATCACCATATTCTTACGACCTTGTAATAGTGACGTATATTTGTTCTAGTTCATAGAAGAATATTCTTGTGTTTGTACTGTTAACCATAAGTAACCAGACTTCTCTATTTTTTACTGTCAATTTTTTTTACTTGGTAAAGGAAAATTTTATTTTTAGAATATTTATATGCATTTTATATTCAAAATCCTAACAACTTTTTAAATGAGAAGATAAACTTAGAAGTTCTTTTTTTTTATGCCTCTTCTCTGACAGTTAAAAAATACTGGAATGGGGGTGGAGGACTACTAGGAGGTGGATAAAAAGAACAATTACCATACAGTAAATTTTTAAAATTCCAAAGATCTTAAAAGCAACAAATAGAAAACGTGTAAGAATGTTTTTTTTTTCACCAGGAAGTTCCTGGGGATTGAACCCAGGTCCCTCCATATGGGAGACGGACGCCCAACCGTTTGAGCCACATCCGTCCCCCAAGAATGGTTTTAATGAAAGACATATTGAAATTGAAAGATACCCATGGAGTGGGCCTTATATAAACTTGCTAATTTAGTTGGTAAGAAACCATTTTAAGAAGTCTGTTCAAAGGTCTCAAAACAAGCTACATAATTGTTACAGCTGAAACGATTATTCCTTGTAACTAGTTATCAAGAGCAATCCTTGATCTCAAAGAAATAGTTGCCAGTAATATGCACATCACACATACACACACACACACTATATATAGAGAGAGAAAGGCATAATTTCTCTTATGATCCCATACATAAAAATTTTCAGGACTTAGGGCAAACCACTTAAATAATTATATTTCTCAGTAATTTTAAAGAAAGTTAGTAAGAATTACCATTTAAAAGTTTTATGTATACAAATAAACCAGAGGCCAGTGAGGAGATAAGAATAGGTTCTTAAACAAATAAAAAGCATTGTCTTCTTTGAATTTTAAAAAACTTATTTTTATTTAAGAACTCATTTGGGAATGAACAAGGTATGAACAACTCTTTTTCTCCTTTAATGTCAAAAAGATGAAAAGCTACAGGGATTGTTAAAATTACAGTGTGTATAAGATAAATGTGATAAAACGGTTCAAAATCATTTTTTATACTACATTTAGAGTTCTGGCTTAATATTCATGATATTACATTAAAATTTTTAAAAAAGGATGCAAAAGCCAAATATTGTAATAATAATTATAGTGATAGCATCACTACTACCATCATCATCATATTGCAGTAACCTTATAAGAACTTTCTCATTTTATCCTCTTAATCACCCTATGAGGAAGGTACTACTATTATCCCCATTGTACAGATAAGGAAACAGTTATACCAATAGAATAATAATTTGGCTAATGACTCATAATTAGATATTCTGGCTAAACAAAATTTTACAGTCATATTAGGAAATACGTCAAAATATCAAGTTATTTTTGAGGGAAATATGCCAAAACATCAATAGTTATTTCTGAACAATGCAAATCACAAGTGACTCATTATATTTTAAATACTTTTCTATATTTTCCATACTTTCCACATAATCAATGGTTTCTTTAAAGATGCATCAGCAAGTCACACTTGAGAAGCAACATATTGCAATATTAAGTTTCTCCCACTGAGTTTGCTGAAATAATCTCATAAACATCTCCTATTAAGAATTTAGAAGCAAATAGTTAAAAATTCAAGACATAGGCTTTTTTAAAACATGTAATTATGTACAGTTTAATCAAAATTTTAAAAAATACCTAAAAATCCAACTCATTTCCATAATACTGACTATAGGCGTAGATATGCTTTTAAATATGTGATCTGTTATTCTGTCTCAAGAATATATATATATATATTTTTAAAATTTTACACTGCAGCAAAATTGTTTCCCAAATATGTATGAAAAACTAGGGATTTAGAAAGATTCCATTTCCAAATAATTTTAGGTATGCTTCCTTATACTCAGTTTTAGAGAACATAATTAAATCATCATATGTAGATTATATGAAAGGAAATAGTTTTAAAAGAAAAATATACTAAAATTAAACTTCTTGACTAAGGATTTAAGAAAATTAGAATAAATTTTAATTGAAATTCTTAGTGTCTATATAGAAATTTTGGCATTTTTTTTTCCTGTAGGAAACTGAAATACCTTTAAAAAAGCCAAACTGATTTTCTAAAATCTACAAAGAAATAAATTTTAGTTGAAAATAATTACCAATCTTTTTTTATTAGCAGGTTAATTTTTTCTTTAAGACGTTTTTTATTTCTGTTAAACCAAATGTACAATTATTGCTCCCTATGCAACCAACTTTTGCTGATAAGCAGATTAATTTCTGCTTTAACACACTGATCAATCTAACATGAAATTCATATAAAATATAATTAATTTTAACTGGTATGATGAAACGTTTAGTCGAAAATTTGTGAATTAAGTACATAATTATTTTAGTGAGGTTTTATATTTTCAGATGTGTTAACACAAGCAAGTATTAAAAGATCTTGGTACTCTGATATGAAATATTAAAAAATGATTTCTTTTATGAAAGGTCAATGGCAGTTTATGTCACAGGATTTTGGGGGGGGCAAATGATATCATAATTTATATTTAAGTAGAAAAATAGACAAAAGAATGAAGCATAATAAAACTTCAATCAACATATAGTACACCTTATAATTTATCTATGGCAAAACTTTTTTCTCCTCTAAAACTACTTAAATTCATTAGCTCCCATGGTCCCTGGAAAAGGTAAGTCTACCACAGATTTACCTTAAGAGGTCAGTTCTATTTAAACTGGTACTTCGCAGTTTATAAGGGAAATTCATACCTAATTGTTCACATAGGTATCCAAGTGTTCATTCCCCACTGAAGGGTGTAGGGCAGGGCTAAACAATGCCTGGGGTGTCACGGGCAGGCCTAAGACACAGGCAATGGAGAAGGGAAAAAGGGAGAGGAATATAAGGAGTGGGTGGGTGGAGGAAGAGGAAAGGGAAGGAGGGACAGGAGAAGGGGAAAAGAAAAGAAAGAGGTATATTTGGGGAATGGAAAACCGTCATCAATTGCCTGGTACCACAGGATGTCTATCCCTGGCTCTGAACTTTGTCCTTCAAACCAGAGGAGAATAGGAATAGACACAGCAGAGAGAGGACTGGAAAAGCAGCCATAAAGAAGGTAGCCAGAACAAAACACAACCCTGAGCATAAGATAGGATCTAAATAAACAGAAATAAATGCTAAATTTTATCCACTCACTACTGTATCCCTAGGCTTAACACAAGCTCAATTAAATACAACAATACACAATATTTATTTTTAGAGCCAACTGTAATATAAGATAATAAGGGCCAATCCTAGACAGGGTTGCTTCTTGATAAAGACATCATCTTCTTCTTCATTTCATTCTGCTGTTTATTTCCTCCAATGTGATAAACAGAATGTTAGTACCTCATGGAGGCCATGTTATGCATGAATGAAGATATGATTCTATGTGTCTCCTTTACTTCTAATAAGGGTTTGAGCTGTCATTTGTACTTTCTGATAGATATATTACAGTTTAACAGAAACACTCTAAAATGTTATCCCTAACAAGCATTTGCATTAAAACACCTAAATTCATTCTCCATCCCTGCTCTACTATTAAGAGAATTTCAGGCCTCAGCAGATGGGTTGGTAGAACCAATAGGAGTTATTTCTGAAAGCCCTGATTTAGCATATTTCTTTTACAGTAGCTTAGAGAAAAGAGGAAGAAAGAGATTTTTTCTAGCAGGTCCCTCACTCTTGACCTTCTTTGCATTCCTGGGCACCTTATATTAGGAGCTAAAGAATTTATGTATCAATCCGTTTTCTTCTGAAGACTACATTGTTATCACTCTGGGTTTCCCATTCCTTCCTCATCCTGATAATAAATTAAATTCTCTTCCCTAATATAATCCCAATCTCCTTCTCCTTTTCCAGGACTCTCAGATAAATAATTAATGTTAACTGGTACATTTACATTACTTAAGTACTCAGTAATATTTACTCACATCATAATATTTTTGTCAGTTATTCCAAAAAGTTTCTTTTTTCAGTCCCATTCCAGTCCCATGATAACGCAATTTCTAACAGAAGGGGTTTGACCAATTAAGAGATGTATTGTAATACCTGATTCTCAGGAAAAAACAAACTTTTACTTGTCTTTAAGGACAGAGAATCCTGTTTTAAAATGCTGATAATCCCAACATGAGAAAAGGTTCAGGGAGGAACTGACAGGAGATAGTAGGATGCAGAAACCTTTAACAACTTTCATCTTGTTTTGGCTCAGTTTTGGCTTTCTTACTTTTTTTGAGTAAAATTCCAGAGCTGAAGAATCATGTATAATCCTTTTAAAATGAATATTCACAGGCCAAATAATGACTTTGGGCTTTACCTAAAATTTTGTTTTCCTCTGTTATACCAAATGATTGAGAGTTGGATTTATTTAGAACTCCTTTTTGAAATTACATATGTTAAAAAATGAATTAATAGCCTATTTTTCCCCGATGGTGTTCACTAAAGGAATTACCTAGCAAAATTATTTTGATTCTCTAGATAAGATCATTTTGTTTATACTCATGGTCATTTTCCTTTTAGTAAGTAAAATGCTTAAAATGAAAATTTAAATAACTCCATTTTACATTAATCAGACACTATAAAAATTCATTTACATCTTTTTAGAATGAACTATATTCAGGTATTTTTCAAAAGACAGATTAATACAACAAACATTAAATATTAGTTAATTCAGTCAAATCTTTTGGCTCATTTATATTAAAATATTTCATCTTTCAAAGACAAATTTTTTAAAGATGAAACAAATTATAATAACAAATTAATAACAACAAAAGTATCTTGGATTTATTTCTCACGAATATGGAGGTTACTGACTAATTTAATATTTAGTCTCAAGCATTTTCACTATTAAATGCTTTTAAATATTAATGAATATTAACATAATATCAATACTGATATTATTTTTCTTTTGCTATCATATATTTTTCTTTTTATTAGAAATTATATTCTTTTACTAGCAAGTCTTCCTACTGTTGTATACCAGGATTAACTTCCACGACTCTTCTAAAATCAATACATTACCTTAAATCCTTTATTTAAATAAGTAAAAAACATTGTACAACTGTACTATATCATCTTTATTAGTCTACCTACAATTTCTTTTCTCAACGTACATGTTACTTCCATGTTTTTGGTGAACAGATTATTAAGTTTTATTGATGGAAAATTTTAAAAACTATATTCATTCATGGAACACAGTTTTGTGGAGTTCAAATAACTTGAAGGGATATTTATTTTTAATTTCTGGGGGCCTGAGAACACTAAAAGTAATAGTTTTATTTTAAAATCTTATTTAAAAATATAAAAGATGACCTATTTATGTAGGCAGAAAAATCTTACCACAACTGCATACAGTGTTCTTTATTAAGAATAAAATATTAATTTTTAATGATATTCTATACCTGGCAGTCATCCACCTTTGTTCTCATGACTCCTTTCATGTATTCTTTGTCCATAGTAGGAGAGACACCAAAACTGTTTCCCATACATAATATCTCTGCTTTCCCATCTGGATAAGTCACTTCCACAGAACCATTCAGAATCACTGACCAGGAGTCCAGCTAATCCAAAAAAGAAGACAAAGCAGAAAATATCATGACCATACAACTGTAGCACCAGAATGGCCCCTAAAAATGATTTAGCAGATCTTCCAGTTTAAAGATGGAACAAACCACTCACGTAATGTTAACTGTTTACCAAGTTCACAAAATTAGAAATAATACACAGTCCCGTATCCTACATAATTTCATATGCCTAACAGAGGTACACATCATTCTGCCCTTTAAATTTGACTCTGAATTTTCTTCTCTAAAATAACCCAAGTGAAAAATTTCTTGTTTCCCAAAATACATATGAACAAGATAAAACGATCACCATTGCTTCACAAATAATGTTTTGTTCTGATAAAAGGAATTATAATTACCAACATGTCACAAAAATTCAAAAATTCATAGATAGAAAAAAATATGTATCAATATCATTGGAAATATTGTAATAATTAATGGAAACCATGGGAATTTGGAATACCTAGGTATAACAAATATGTCATAATTATTCAATACTTATTGATGTTGGTTTTTTTTAAAAGGCAGAAATCAGAATTGGGTTTTTGTTTATTTTTTGTACTGACAGATTTCAAACAGAAGCTTTTCAAGTGGTAAAAATATTTACTAACCTCTTCACCATCATTTAACACTATGGTCCCTGCTCTTTCCACCACTGCAAATACCATCACAGCACAGAGTTCTCGTCTCACCGACATTGTCATATTGGCAAAAGCAGGCAACTGATGCATAAATTCCAAGAGTTGTTCTGAAAAGTAAAAAATACTTATTGTCGAAACCACAACTTTTATTCAAAACAAGAATGCTCTAGAGTTCTTTCTTTTTAAGTGTCCTACAATCCCACTTATTGAAAAATACAGTTATTTTTATGTATCTTTAGTACAAGTTGAATTTCTTGCAGCTACACAAAGAATTCTGTCATTGTGAAAACAGTAACATTTCTATGTTGATTCAGAAGCAATAGTATACATTTAAACTCAAATTTTAATAGCAATGGAGTAATTACTAAATTTCAAATTGAGAATTTCAAGGGCTGAAATGATGAAAATAGAGCCCTAATGTCTGAGAATCCTTTAAAAAGTAAGTAGGTCCATTCTATTGCCTTTTGGGGCAGAAATAACTACCTTCATTTCAGATATTCCTGAATTTAGAAACCAAGGGATACTTTCTACGGATGAGACAAATCTATAAAAATTATTCAATTAAGCAATTTACAACATAAGATAAATGCAAATGAAGATCAAGGTACCATTTCTTATATTTTGGACTGGCAAAACAGAAAAGTCTGACCCCTCTTCCTATTGGCAACACTGTGGAGAAACAGGCACCCTCATATAATGATGGTTAAGTGCAACATGCCACAATCTTTATGGTGAAGAATTTGACAATAGTTTTTAGCAAAATTGCATATGTATTTACCCTTTGAACCAGCAATCACACTTCGAGAAAATCTGTTCTATAGATAAACCTAAACATGAACAAAATGATGATACATGTACAAGTTTTCCATTGTGCAATGTTGTAATAGTACAAGACTGGGAAAAATCCAAGGTACACCCACAGAGTGGAATACTAAGGCAACTGTGGGAAAAAAATAAGGAAAATCTATACATATGAATATATACAGATATCCAAGGTAAAGTTTTTTGTTTGTTTGTTTTTAAGCAAAGTATAGAACAGGGTTTATAGTATGCTACCTTTTGTGTAAATGGGGTAAGATATGTAGAAAGGAGACTTAAGAATATATATCAAACATATAAACACATACCACACATTCAAGAATATATGTGTGTATGTGCATTTGCTTAGATTAAAAAAACAAACCAGAAACTAATATAAATAACCAATGGGGGAAGGAAGGGGTAGAAATAGAAATGAGAGTTCTTTGTGTATACCTTTCAATGCAATTTTGAATCTTGAATCATGTAAATGCATTAACTATAAATTAAACTTAAAAAGTGAATGCTCTATAAATACACATTATATATCCATTTGCACATCTACATATCCAGACTCTGCTGAAACAAGCATTTTATAACTCAATAAAAGTTAATCGCCTATTCTTTGTGCGTTGCACAGTGCTGGGAGCCAATGTGGGAAACATGGCTCAGTCTCAGCTCTGCTATTAGTAACAAAGTGTAAGTTCTTTGGTTTTCAATAGAAAAGAAATCTAGTTGTAGCACTGTCACAGAATGGTGAAACAGAACACACATTAGAAAAATAGGTAAATATTAGAATTTAGTATCTGATAAAGTTTGCATTTCAATTCAATGTTAAAGTATGAATTTAGTTAATAAATAGGATCTGAACTGGTTTACAATTTGGGGGAAATTAGATGCCTGTTTCATTGAAAATAAAATAAATTACATATGGAATAAAATTTTTATTATAATTTTTTGTTTTTTGTGTTTTTTTAAAAATATTTATTTTTTTAAAATGGAACTGTGGAATTATCAGAGGAAAATATACAAGGCCACCTATAGCTGACAGGCTAAGAGGAAAAAATATATTTAATACCATGTGAACCTATATATATATATATAATTTTATAATTTTATATAAAGAGAAACATGCCAGGAAGAAAGGGACAAAGGGATATTTCCAAAGATACATATATGTTCAATAAATAAAGAAGTTTAATTTCAAATAAAAATATATAAGAAAGTTTGGTTAGTTTGACTTTAAAATCAAAATAGCTGTATTGGCCATGAGATGAGGAAAATCACTCATTCTCAGGAAAACTATAGGATACGAATTAATTCAACTTTTCTGGAGGACAGCCTGCCAACAGGGGTCAAAACTATAGAATTTTATATTCCCTAAGGAAAAAAAAATAAGTAAAGGTACAAGCAAAGGTTTAGTTACAATGTTGTAAATCTCAGCACTATTTATAATAAAAAACAGTAATAACAATAGATTATTTACTAAATAAATTAGTACTTAAATTCAATAAGAAATTTCAGAAGAGTATGTAAAACAATATGGAAAGAATTCAATAGCAATGTTAAATTTGAAACACAGATTTAAATATATACAGCATATGTGAATACATGCAAAAAATACTCTTAGGACACCAAAACATTATCTTTGTCTTTGGTGGGTAGAATCACTGGTGATAAATATTTTCTTCTTTTTGCTTATCTGAATTTTCTTTAAAAATGTTTATTGCATCTTCAGTTTAACAAACTTTATATATATCAGGAAAATGGAGAAAAAGATTTTAAATTATTACCTTCTAGGGAGAAATTCTAAATTTTAAAATCTTTCATGCCTTTAATAGAAAGAGTATTTAACTTCATTATATGCCTTCTCACTCAGTTCAAAGAAGCAACCTAGAGTATCAGAATTTAGCTTATAAAGATAATTCCAAACTTACAGACTCACGTCACACTGGCCCTGGATTGAGGAAAATTAAGAACAGATAACACTAGCAGTTTATAATCTTATTGGGTCCTCTTTCTCTTTGCTACTATAACTTAATATGGACCTCTAATGAATCACCTACAATGTAGTTAAAAAAAAACACTAAATGAGTGAATTGATGAATCCAGAATCTACACAACTCCTTATAGCTGTTTTGATGCACTTTGACATCAGGATTCTCTAAAAGTGACCAAAACTCTCAGAAGGAACCTTAATACAAACCAGAAGAGGAGTTTATACATTGGAAGGAGTAATGAAAAGCTATGACAAAGTCATATAAGATGACCAAGGTAGCCTAAGGACAGACATACAGATGAATGGAACAGAACTGAGAGTCTAGAATGGTGTGTCAGGAAATCAATTTCCTGTTGCAATATCTATGCAACATCTATGGTCAACTGATTTTCCACAGGGGTGCCAAGATGATTCAGTGAGGAAAGAATAGTATTTTCAACAAATGGTACTACAACACTTATTCAAAATAATGAATTTGGACTCCTAAACTCACACCAAATATAAAAAGTAACTCAAAATGGATCAAAGACCTACATCTAAGAGCAAAAACTATAAAATTCTTAGAAGGAAACACAGGATTAAATTTTCCTGACCTTGGATTTGGTAATAGATTCATAGATTCAATACCCAAAAAAAGAAAACAAAAGAAAAACAGATAAATTAAACTTTGTGAAAATTAAAAAGTTTTGTGCTCCAGAGATCACTTTGGGATAGTTCTAGCTTCAAGTCCTGTGGTTCTCTATTTTTTATTTTCTCTATTATTAGCTGGCTATTACTGATTACCTAACTGAGTTCTTTATTTACTCCTCACTGTGGCCTCCAAGGGGTGCATGTTTTCTTTTCATTTCACAGGAAAGAAAATGAAGCTCATTGTCATACAATTAGGAGGTAGCGATGATATGATTCAGTATTGTCTGCCTCCAAAGAGCACACTGGACAGCAGGGTAAGTGATAAAGAGCATGGGGTGTATGTCAAACAACATTTGCATACTCACTAGTTATATTACTTTGGGCGAGTTGATTAATTTCCTTTTTCCTTAAGGCATGGTTTTCTCATTTATAAAAGAATAACAGAATACCTACCAACACTCATGGGACAGCTGTGAAGATTAAATGCAATAAAGATTGTAAAGTCCTTAGCACAGAGCAAATACTGCTACTATTGCCATTATTCTTATGTTGCTATCTTTCAAGCCCTCGGTTAAATAAAAATTCTAATATATTTTTCTTGTCCCCATACAATCAAACTGTCCCTATATATGTTCATTTTATCTGCTAAGATTTAGTGCCTAGCTTTATATTTGGGATATATTTTGTTAGTTGCCAGAACAAGATACAACTGGAAAATATATCCTGTGAAAAAATAATCATTTTCCATTAAATTTCCAGAAAGACAGACAGGGTAATTTTCCCTGGACAGGTAGGTAATATCCTAAATGATTAGACTCTATGTCATCCATCCAGCATAAGACTTTTCATTACCCAGGCTGGCTTTGGGAAACAGAATACCAGAGCTATGTGGTACCCAGGGACTCTGTCCAACAGGATAGGCTCCATCCAGCTGGTCCAGAATGGTGTGTCAGGAAATCATTTTACTGTTGTAAGCAGCATTGAAAGTAAAAAGGAGATAATATATCAAAGCACATTGCTTAGTGAAACTTTTGTTTCTATAATGAGTAATTGTGTTTGTGCTGTGCTATAAAATATATTTATTCCTGGGGACAGCAGATGAGCAATTCTGAACATCACTGCAAGAGATGAACCATGTCTTTGACATATGGGAGGCAGGAATCATGATCTTACAAACGTACTGACCTTCTGATCTGAAGCCTAAAGTCAAGTGATCAAACTGTGGCTTTCTGCATTAGGGTTAGTTCTGCTCTTTCCAGTCTATTTTCTTTAGCCATCTTCCACCCACCCCTGCCATTATGTATTGCAAAATTTTACAGACCACACATTTTACTTTTTTCACTCCCTCATAGTAGCCAAGTTTTCTTGGACAAGCAAAGACTCATGGTCTTAAGAAAAATAAAAGACCAGAAAAATCATTTGCCAGCAACATTTTGAATTTAATACAATATATGCTTAGAAGATAACAGAAGTTAAATAATTACCACATATATGATCAGACAACATGAAGTAGACAGAAAATATCTACATTAATATTTGTTATAATAACTTTAAAGGGCCCTTGCATAGACATTTTTCTTGCTTTCAGGGGCAGATTCCTACTTCATTAGTGGATCATGAAATAAATTTGTGATATGTGAGTAGTGATTTCCATTCAACAAATACAAGAGAACAGAAAATATCTGTGCATCATATATAATAAGGATACAGAGTAAAGGAGAGAGAGAAGACTTAATAATAGTATATATACCCAGTTCCCCAGGTTCATTTGAAAAACTAAAAATAAACAAATGCTTATCCAGAAGGCACTGCAGAACTTTTAAGACTCTCAAGGATTCGACAAAGGAATCACCGGTTTTGAGATAACTCCCATTCTACTATTTATTACATTAGAAGATTTATTACATTCTTTTTTCTAAAGAAAGGAAAAAAACCTTTCCTAGTATCAATCTTAAGCAATAAATATAAAATAGAAGTATTTGGCTATAGGGAGTTCAAAATAAGCTCTGAAAATGCCACAGGGACCCTTGAAAGTTACAAGGACTAGGGTAGCTAAGAATTCACAGCACAGTTCTTAGGGCATATGGAAAGAAGAGGTCACGGATGGGAGAGCAGAACTACTTTCTTCTGTATTTCTTGGAAGAATCTATTAGAGTGATACACTAATCCATTACAATTATATGCTTCTGTGACCTATCCTATTTTGTTGGGAAGGAAATATTCCCATTTATGAAAAATATAAGTCTGTTTTTACTACTTTTTCTAGTCAATGTGACACAAAGAAATGCCAAAGTACCAACTTACAGACATCAGAAATTGAAGTCAGTTCAGGAAATCAGCTTAGCTTGGTTTGCTTTGGTTCAATTTTATACTGAAAATGCTAAATGTTTTTTTTTTATTTTATTTTTTTTAAATATTTGGAGTTTTTTGGTGATACATGAAAGGAAGGAGAAAAGGAATTCTTTGAAAGGGATCAAAGTAATTCTCTATCTTAATGCTTAAAAGGCTTCGAAACAATAAATAAAGTTCACAATAATTCAATAATTGAGTACCTACAAAATTATGAGTTGGAGAGTAAATATGAATATGGTAAAGTCCTTGAAACAAAAGAATACCTAAGAATCTATGGGAACTTAAAGTGCAATATTTTTATAAAAATGATCAAATATTACCATTTTCATTTGATTCAACTTGAAACACACACACACACTCCTTCCCCCATATTTTGTATAGGGAGAGGAAGTTAGGTAGGAAGAGAGGTATCTAGGGAAAACATCAATCTGAGAGATGTTCATAGTTCATATAAAAGGTGTCTGATTAAGCTAAGTACTGGAAGATGAGTTTGATTTAACAAGGCTCATGATGAAAGAGCTAAAGAGTTCTTATGCTTGGATTTTAAGGTAAATAGAATAAAAGCTCTTTCAAGATATTGTACAGACCAAACAACACTCATTATACCTTATCTTTAATATTAAAGGCTTATTACTTTTTAAAAAATGTATATTTGATAATAGCAAGCATCAGAATCATTACTACTCATAAGTGATTTGTATCTGAGTAAATCCCATTCACTGTGGAGGCTGTTATCAACAAGTACATTAAAAAAGAATACAGACAGCTTTGCATTTATTTGTAGGAGTCAGTACAGATCCTTAGATTCTTAGATATGAAGCTAAACTCTTACATTTCCAGGAATGCAGATATGCTACATATATTCTAATAATCAACAGTTCCTTCCACAACTAATCTAAAGTAAAGATTCAAAAGAGAAGACCCATTTAATTACGAAAGGACAACGTCCAAATCAATTTATTCATAAGCCATGTCCAATCTAATTAAAAACAATCTATGAGTAAGGATTCTAGATTAAGATGGCAAATTGAACACACTTCCCATATCATTCCCTCTTTAAAACTAAAGTGAAGGAATGTTTTTTTTTTTAAGTCAGCAAAGAGAGAGAACAGGAGAGAGATATAATTTTGGATGTTAGAAATCAGATGAACATGTCATATCAGACATAGAAAAAGTGAAACCTTAAGCCATCCAAGTGAAAATGAATTATGAACTACTAGCAACAGATGACTTTGGAATGGGGTAGGTTGAGAAGATGGGAGTGGGGGGGAGATGAAGGAGAAAATGAGGTGAAGGGGGCGGATGTGGCTCAAATGGTTGGGCGTCTGTCTGCCATATGGAGGGACCTGGGTTCGATCCCCAGGACCTCCCAGTAAAATAAAAAATAAAAATAAAAAATATATATATAGAAGGCCCATGGGCTGCCAGGCTCTGTGTGCCGGTGAGCCGCCAGGCCCCGGGAGCCATGCAGCAAGATGATGACATAAAAGGAGAGAGACAAGATGAGATGCTCCGAAAGCTCCGAAAACCAGGAGCCGAGGTGGTGCAGATGGCAGAACACCTCTCTCCTACATCGGAGGTCTCCAGGATCAAATCCTGGTGAAGACTGGAGGAGGAGGATGAGAAGAGATGAAACAGACACAGAGAATTGCCCAGTGAAAATGGACACAAAACAGCAAAATGCGGAAGGGAGAGTTTAAAATGGATCAAGTAAATAAATAAATCTTTAAAAAAAAGAAAATGAGGTGAAATAAGGAGAAATCAATGATGGGTTTTTGAGAAGCAGTTAAATTCTTCTGCCCAGCAGAAATCTAGAGGTTAAATGTCTGGAAAGGACTACAGACAGAGGTGGCTCTCTTTTCTCACTTCATTCAGGTATGGGCTCTTTCAAAAGACATTCGGACTCTCCCTTCCTAAAATAGGCTCCTGTTCAGCTCACTCCCCTGCTTCCGTCACCTGTACCCCCTTGCCATGGCTGATGGGAAAGGTGGGTAACAGGAAACTCCAGGGAGGGGGAAGCAGATTATTTACTAGTTCACTTGCTTTATTATTTGCCTCTTCCAATAGACTGCAACAAGGACCTTGTCTGCCTTGTTCACCACAGAGTTGCAAGGACCTAGAAAAATGTTCAGTACATAAAAGGTGCTAAATCACATTAGCTGAACAAATGACTGGTTACTATCATATATTTATCTATAAATAGTAAGCAATTTCTTTAAATGACTTCAAATAAATTTTAATCTAATCCAGATTTTTGGTGTTTCCTCAATTTCCTCACATATGTATATAGCTTAAGTAATAAAAGATTTGATTCCTTTAAACACATGCAAAGAACCACTCTCACATACTTATACCCACACCATCCTATATCTAATTCCAATAGCTTCAGTTCTGTGAGTTTTTCCCCAATACATATTGGCCCAGAAAGAGCTGCAGAAGTAAAAGAACAGAAAATCCAGGTTCAGGAAAAGGTGGTCACAGGTTCTTGACGCTGTGGCCGGATGATGACTCTCAAAAGCTAAGTTGCTCTCACTCCTAGTACCTCAAAGGAAAAATCCAGACCCTGAGAGGCATACGTATTCAAACACAAAACGGTAACTACTACACAATCAATTCTTGCTCTTATTGGAAAGGTGGGTGAAGGGATGCTTAAGGAAGGGGAAAGCAGGTGTAAAGCCACTTAAATTTTTAACCTCAAGGTGCACTAAAGCAAGTCTCAACCCCCACAGTCTCATCTGCTGCTAACTAGTCATTTTGCTGTCTTCTTCCACCCAGTCTCATCTTCAAATGCAAATCAGAGTAGGAACGAGTTCATTTACCTGACAGTTCTACCAACTGCCACCTGACTAATCTGCAGATACAGAAAACAAGAGCTTAATAGGAATGGTTCTCACAATACTAGTAATATTAAAGTATTTTTATCATAAACTAAGCTAAAGAAAGGGATTATGTGGAAGACTTTACTAGGAAATTTCATTTACAGTATTATTTGTTGATTCTTGCAGTTATTGACTGAGTACAGCTGACTTTTCAAAAGTGTTTAAACAAATGCTACTGTTTATAGAAAAACAATTAATGACCTTTAAAGCCTACAAGTCTGGGCTCTATTATACCAGACATCTATAAATAGCTATAATTGTTTTTAGAATCATTTTCTGATCCAGACTTACCGATATCATCATCTGTCCTGTCGATAGGGTCCTTCTCCAGGCAGTCTCTCACAATGTCCCTGCTCATTAGAGGATCCGACGCCCTCTCAATGTCTTCTTCATCATCGTCATCCTCAGAATCCACTGCCGTTTCTGGTAACCCACTCAGGTCCATATCACCAGCCTCACTTTCTGTGGCCTTAAGACAGATTCCCCCCACCCCGAAAAATATTTTTTAAAATGTTTTTAAGTAAATCAATCTTTTGGGCTCAAAATAGATATGAACAAGTATAGTTAGAAATATTGAATACTTTTTGCTACCATTTATTTTCCTGTAAATAGGTTAGATACATTCAACATCCCATCAATATTTATGAGCCAGGCACTATGTAAAAGAATTCTTTCAACAAAATACGAGTGACTTTATTTCTTATTACATTTTTGGTCAGAATTAATGATTTTACCTCAGTAAATTTGATTTCTTATTTGAGCTATCATATGGCATTTGAAACACAGAATAAAGAAAAGAAAGGACAGTATTTGTTTACACCCGATTTTTCAAAGAGAATGGCTTAAACTAATGTCTTAAGGGTGACAATTTATTAATTCTGAGCAATTTCATCTCCAAAGGAGTAAGTATGAATTTATTAATCCCAAGAAGACTGAACCAAGTCTACACTAGTATATGGTCCTCATGGAAAAATGAACCACAAATCAACGGTGGCTTGATCAATACCCAAACAAAGCATTGAGAAGTAGTTGGATTATCCCAATGATGACTCTCAACTATAAAGTGCCAAACAGTATAACAGGTCACTTGCCTATAAGCGACACATTCTTTCTTCTCATTCATCAACACGGTTGATTGTATCACCAATCATATTTCAAGTTATCAAGATATACTGTAGCATTTGAATATGTCCTTAGTCAACAGTCACAAATTTCAAGATTGTCTCTTCTGTTGGACTATAGCCTACTGTGATTATCAATACAATGATATGTATATATGTATAATATCAGTCTTATTTGACATTATATACCCAGAATTCACTAACTACTTAAGTATAGTAAGATTGAATTCAATTAAATATTACTTCTACCAATCTTTTTTACCCCACCTTTTTTTATTTTTAAAAAGATACTTCAATTACATAAATGTTAGAGAGAATATATAGGGGATTCCCATATGCCCCTTTTTTCCCACATTAGCAACATCTTTCATCAGTGTGGTACATTCATTGCAACTGATAAACACATTCTGGAGCATTGCCACTAAGCATGGATTATAATTTACACTGTAGTTTACACTTGCTCCCATTCGACTCTGTAGGTTATGGCTGATACATAATGGCCTGTATTCGTCATTATAATGTCATTCAGATGATTCCCAAGTCCAAAAATGCCCCCCCATTACACTTGTTTTTCCCTCTCCCTAACCCCAGAACATCCATAGGTCACTGCCTCCACAACGTTTCTTCCATTGCTAGAATCACAACTAGTCAACAGTAGAATGCTAGTAAGTTTATTTTAGTCCACAGTTCATTTCTCAGTCCTGAGGACTCTGGGATGGTGATGCCCACTCCACCATTAATTAAGGAGGGCTTCGATCCCATACATCCAATAGATGGGCTCTATCAATCTTGAACATCACAAATAAGTGCCTTTCCAATTAAAATATTAAACTCTAGAAAATCTTATTATAAAAGTATTAACTGTGTGGAATGCATGTATCATAAAGTTTACCAATTTCTAATCACACATAGCATACAATATTTCCAAAGAATACAGATATCTTATTTTTTAAGAATAGGTACAGATTTTTAAAATAAAGAAAGATAAAATATTGAGCCTGATAATAATAATAAGCTAACACTGATTACTTATAATATGCCAGGTCAGGCACTACTCAAGTGCTTTTTATTTATTAACTCATTTAATCCTTTGACTTAAGTGCCATTATTAACTTTTATTAGTCTCTGAACACTGAGGTACAGAGAAATTTTTTTCTTAAGGTCACATTGCTGATAAATTGTGGAATCAAGATTAGAACCCAGAAATTCTAGCTTCAGAGTCTTAACCACAACCTAATATGCTTCTTTATAGCACATACTTACATGTGAATGTGGCTTAAGGATCTATACTTATTCTATAATTTAGTTTAAGTCAACTGTTAAAGAATAAATTGTACTATGTTCTTAGGAACAAATAAAGCCTCGGCTTTAGATTTAAGATTTAAGCCCACATTTTTAAGTAACAAAAACATGTGTTAATATTTTCTAAGGTTTGGCAATCAGTTTTAATCACATTTTCAGTTCTTTAGGTGTAATTTCCTAAACTAAAATACATACAGTATAAGAAAAGACTAAGGAGAAAAATAACTGAAACAGAAAACCTAATGTCAACAAAACTTCTTTAAACAATAGCCTTTATACTTCTGTTTGGGTAAGACCATTCTGAGCAGTGGTGCTGCATACGGGAGAGCAATAAGTAATTACTGCCAAGGCAGAGAGAATAAATTGTGGCATGCTCTGAAATAACTCCTAATTTAATTCAGAATTCATGGAATTATCTCTAGATTCTAGAATGAAACTTAAGTAGACACTGATAAGATATAGAATGCCAAGGCTGTGATCAGAGAAAGTAGGTCAACATTGCTGTTATCAGCACCTTATTTCTGAAGTCTAGAAATGTGACAATTTGCTAATGCTCACTGTGATTATATTTTCACCCCAGTTTCACCTTAACATTGAAGATTATTATGCATCACCTTATATTTTAAAATACATAATCAGTCCTCCATATACAGATTCTTTAATATTAGCCTAGAGTGAAGAAGAGGCACTATTGAAAACATAAATAAAAACAAAAAACTTTCTTTAAAATAATGTATTATATTACCAAAGATTTTTCTTTAGTTTTAAATAACATAAGCTAAAAGATGAAAAACATATTTTTATACCATCCCAAAGAAACCATTATCACCATTTAAATGAATTATATTGTCTTAAATAGAACAAAAAGACTTTCAAATTTGAATTGGACTCATCTCTCCAAAATTAAACCCACTCATGTAACAGTTGTTTTCTAGCTCTGTTAACTGTATTCCCTTCTTTAAGAAAAACTGTTCCAAAAAATTCAAAAAACCAGTAACTGAAAGGATGATTTTCATTTAAACTAAATATTCATTTTATTTTTAAAAAATACTATAGAATTGCGGAGTGGGTGTAAGCTCAGTGGTTGAGCGCCTGCTTTGCATATAAAAGGCCCTGGGCCCCCAATCCCTGAGAGCCCCTCGTGGCTGGACTGTAAATGACAGTCACAAGGGTCACCAGAGCAACAGAAAGCTGCTTCAGTCACTCGGTCAGACCATAACCCGCTGTCGTGATTCTTTCCAGATTCAAATCCCAGGATCCTGCAGTGTTGCATGGATGTTGGATAGCTGGGGGAAAATTGTGGAAAAAAATAAAGCCACTTTAAGCATGGGGGGCGGGGGGAGGCCCTGGGTTCATTCCACAGTACCTCCTAAAAAAAATTACAAAATAAAATTAAAAAATTAAAAATAAATAAAATACTGTAGAATTCCTTTTAATAAAACATTTTAAATAGAACTTGCTAAACAACTAATCAGGAATCTACTAATTTTGTAATAACAACTGTCTCAAGAACAAAATGTCTGAAGGCTGAGTGGAGTTAAAAGTCTAGGTAATACCAACTGGTCTACAAGAGAAAAGTGCTAAACTTAAAAGGATTGCTTGGGACCTAGCTGTTGCTGAATTTATATTTGCTGAATGAAGAAACTAAACAAAACCAGAGTTAGTGGTTCAAATTCTACCTCTGCAATTCAGTGTTTGACTTTAGCCAAGTCAGTAAAACTCTGTGACCCTTGTTTTTCATCATCTGTAAAACTGGAGATATATCCTCTCACCATTCATAGGACAGCTCATGGATCAATTAAGGGAAAAGAAAACCAGTCACAGTCTAGATCAAAAGTCTCTTCCTCAAGGAGATACATTTTTCATTTCAGTATTCCTGCACAATCTACCTCTGCAGATTCCTGCAATGAACCTTTTACCCCAATTTATATTTGCAGAATTTGACTAAAAAACCAAACTCTATTAAAATACCCCGCCCCTTAAAAAATTTTTCTCGGGAAGCGGGTGTGGCTCAATTGATAGAGCTCCCGGTTACCATGTGGGAGGCCCCGGGTTCACTTCCCGGGGCCTCCTTGTGAGAGCAGGCCAGCCTGCGCGGCGCGGTGGGCTGATGCAGCAGGACCTCACAGCAAGGGGGAGATAAGCAGACACGGAAAAAACACACAGCGAATGGACACAGCGAACACAAGCAGCAAGGGGGGGATAAATAAATAAATAAATCTTTTAAAAAATATATATTTTTTTTCTCCCACATTATTGTCATCCATTAAATTCTGGCCAAATGACCAGGATTTAAAATTAGAAAAAGAGTGATCCTCTGTGGAGTGACTGCCACTGCTTCTGATGCTTTTAATACATATTAATTATTCTTCACATCAATGCAGCCAGTTAGTATTATTACCTCTATTTTACAGATGAGAAAACACTCAGAGAAATTAAATGAATTGCTCAATATAACAAAACAAAATGAAACAAACACTAATTGTGCCAGGACTCAAAATCAGGTCTGACGAATACAAAATACTAAATACTTTGCACTATGCCCAGCTTTCTCAATAGACTGTCTTCATAAGTAAAAGAGTTAAAATGTAATAAAATAATAAAATGTTTTATACTGTGCTAAGGCACAAAAGACAAAAAAGTTTGAAAATACATATTTGTGTATAAACATAAAGAAAACACTTGCTAATTTCTAGCTTCCTTTACACAATACTTCAAACTGAGATTAATACTAGTCTTTAAATCATTTCATTCTAAATAAAGACACACACACATAGACACTTCATATTTAAAAGGTATCTAATTGTATTTTGTCTCAGGAGGAAGGAGAAAGGCTTATATATTTCACTTAGGCAAATAATTCCTGTCCTAAATTAATTTACTGTTCACATGTATACCCTAACAAAGATTTATTTGCTCATTAATATTTAAAATAGTGATATTCTCAAAAAAGTAATATTCTCAGATCAGTGCTGAAAGCTCTATGATTTATTTAAATACATTCAATTGTTACAAATAGAGTTCATAAGTTTATTTTACATGTTTTAAGGATATCAAGAAAATGAACAAACTGAGGAAATATTAAATACCGTAAAACTCTTTGAAGTGTTTATTTAACTAAAATAAAAATTAAATACAGGTTTTTATCATTAAGCACTTTAAAATCATTTGCAAAAAAACTTTTCGCTTATTAAATTGCCATATTTAAGGGGATGATTAATACATGATGTAAGTAAATTCTGTGCAGAATTTCAAACAGATATTTAAACCAAATAAGCACCTAAGACAGACTGTGATATAACTTTAGGCTAGGAAGTTATACTGAATGCTTTAAAAAAAAAAAAAAAAAAATACTGATGCTAATTTAGGTGCATCAACAAAGTCTGAGTAGGTACTACAGATAAAATAATGTATCATTGCAAAAGTATGAAAGTATATTTGGCAATAAGTATAATGCTTGCATCAAAAAGTCTGGTTTGTGGGGAGTGGGTGTAGCTCATGTGTCTGAGCACCTGATTCCAATGTATGAGGTCCTGGGTTCAATCCCTAGTACCTCACTTAAAAAAGAAAAAAAAAAAAAAAAGAAGTCTGGTTTGTGTATAATTAATTTATGTTGTTCCTAATTTTCCACTCTCAATGTTTTTTTCACTTCAATATAGTAGGCTTTCTAAAAATATATATGCTTAAAAGAGAGGGACAATTTCTTAAAGTTAATACAAATTGTTAGGCTGCTTTTCAGAAGTTACAATCCTACTAGAAGTGTGTAGGAGTGTCTATAAGTATTTATTTTAAATAAGAAAATCTGTGCTAATAAGATAGGCAAAATAGTTTCATGTTTAAATCTCATATTCGATTACTAATATTTTAAATATTTTATTTAAATGCAGATATTTGCATTTTTCTATTAATTACCTACTCTTGTCTTTTCAATATTTTTACTTTGGGAGCTAAATACTTTTATGTATTTTCATAAATGAGTTATATTCTGGCTTTAAATCTTTGACTCAACTGATTATTTATTAAAATTAGCCATTTATTATACTATTAAGAGTTTGTTAACTCTTTAGTTTACCTGGAATTTATATTAATTATAATATAAAATGCCTCCCTCACTCCACCCCAAAGACCATTTATTGAACAATCCATTACTTTCTTCATTTATTTGTGAGGTTTCCTCTATTACATATTACATCCTAACATTTTGTTTGCACTGTCTGTTCTATTGATCTGTCTCTATTTTTGTACAACTATTTCCAGTTTACCTAAGTCACTTACTCTGATAGATCCACTTATCCTGGACTCTATCATGGCTGGAAATGGCACTGTCTCATATTACTAATTTAAGCATTCTGCTTTCTGTCAACAACCCCCTATTCTTTAGTTTGTTGCTTCAACTTTTTCCCATGGTAACTGCTCCTTCCCCCCGCCCCCAACGAATTTAATCAGTATCTCGTCTTCTAAACTTTCTATGTCTAACCACCCCCCATCTTCACTTCCTTTCCTAGTCAGCTTATATTCCCTAGTCTATTTTTTCGGTTACATTTATTCAACACTTCTTTACTGAATGCCTACTATTTGCAGGCTTTGAAGAGAAAATGGAGACAAAAAAGACAATTCCCTGCCCTTCTTTAGCTGTCCTTCTAGTGGACAGGCAGAACAACATAGTAACAATCATTTCAACTAGAATCTAGGAAGGAGATAATGTACTAGCCAGGATATAAACCAAAATGTAGGACTTACTTTACAGATAGCAATAAAGGAAACACTCTCTCAGGAGTGTTTCATAATTGAAAATGAAAAGGGTTAAGGCAGGAGAAAACATTCCGAGCACAAGGAATGCAAAAACAAAGCTCTGTAGCTAGGAGCGTGGCATATTGCTCCATCTGTCTTTATAATATACTCATGTAGCAAAACTTCCGTCCCAGGTGAAGCCAAACCTTTTCTTTCTTTGCACTTACTATGGAGAAAATTACTTAACAGGACAGAGGGAAATCACTCTGTATTTTGAGTACACAAACTCAAAATGAGCCTCCATTTCTCTGGTCAATTCTACTCTCCACATCTACTATTTTAAAACTTCTCTCTTCTTGAAACTCTCTACCCTCCAACCCTCTCAATCTTAACAAATGAACTCAATTCTTCAGAGAGAAAATGGAAGCCATCAGACAGGAACTCCCTCAACTCCCAAACCCACTCCTACCACCAGGATCGGTCACTATTACAACTGGGGAGGTGTTACTTATCCTAAGTCTAGTCATTCCACTTTGCTCTCAAATTCCTCTCCTCCCACCCTCTTGGCAACATTACTCTATTCTTTCTCTCTTGTACATAGCACAGAACTTCAGTCTCTCTTGTGAGCAGTTATACTCACTTCAATATGACAGTTTTCAACCAAATAAGGAAAGACCTCCTAAATCAGAATTTTACAAAGCTTAAATTTAAGGGCTGCCATGGGAGATAGTTGCCCATCCCTGGAATGGTGCAAGAATAAACTAGTCTGATTGCTAAAAAAGCAGTGACAATTCAAAGACAACAGAACTGGTTTATTGAGAATCTTTATTAAAATGTTAAGTTTTGCATAGCTAATAACTAAATCCTTAGATGCATCCAGAGATTTTTCCTTATGAAGGATATAAATATAGAGGCACATACCTATCATCATGTTTGAAATGAATAGCCTTGAAATGTAACTAAATACATCAAAATGATACTCAGGGATCCTCATCATCATCTAATACCTTGAGGTAAAGTCAGACTGCAGGCTGCAAGCTCCAAACAAGTCACTGCAATTAGGAACTCTTAGCCTCACTCAGACATTCTGATGGTAGCTGGATACAAAAGAAGACCATCAAGAAATTCCTCATGGACTTAACCCAGCCTACTCAAGGTAAACAATATAAGGTTAGCCTTCCCCTTGGAATATATGCCTCAGTAAGTTATTATAATCAATACCCTTTGTTCTTATTTTAGATTAATCTTATTTAGATTCTAGGAGCGCCTTTCAGATTTGTATATATTTGAAGGAAGCAGTGATAACTGCTATAATCTCAAGCTGTTTTCCCACTAAAGATGTATAATCATCTCAAGGCTTAGAAAACAAGGGCTCTGCCATGATATTTCAATTAATGTAAGCTAAAGCACAGCTTTTACTCATTGTTCTATATATAAGGCATATTCTTGAAGTAAATGTTTTAAAAATCAACATCTAGAAATACGAAGTATCTGGCAGGTAAAAATTAGGCATATTTATTCTATCCATCGCCTTCTCCTCCTGTAATGTCTGAAAGCACTTAAAGTAGAAATCTGCAAAGTGAGTACAATCGTTTTGTTTGAAACAATCTAAAACAATATGTATCTGAAGGTCCCCCAAAGGTCACTTTTCCTAAATTTGCATTTTCTATGCCAATAACTATTCCTTAAAAATTGAAATTATTTTGTTTTAAAAACATTTTTAGAATCCCTCAGTTCTAGGTTCTTTTTTATCCATCAAAGTCATAATAATTTAAACACATACCAAATCTACTTAAAAATACACCAGAGAAATTATTCAATGACCCAATCTTAATAGTCCCTTCCTTTTGTCATATTCAAGACTTTAATAAAAGCATAAATGTAAATGTTCCCCTATAGTTTTTAAGCAAGAAATAGTCATATAGCTAATATGTCAACAAATTAATGAAATATTTATAGTCAAGTAAAACAATTCCATTGCAGTCACTCTATTTAAAATTCTGATAACTGATAAGAGCAGAATTAAATAGCAGTTTTACTTCCTTAAACAAACATAGAGCAGAGCCGATGTAGCTCAAGTAGTTGAGCGCCTGCTTCCCATGTATGAGGTCCTGGGTTCAATCCCTGGTACCTCCTAAAAAATAAAATACAAAACAGAGCATGCTGTGTGTCTGTGTGAAGCATAAATATTAATGTTTTGTATGTCTGTTTGCACATTAATATACACACCATCAATTTAGAATGATAAAACTCCTTGGAATAAATGAAAATGAAGTAAATGACAAGAAAAACACCCTCTTACCTGGTAGATATCAGAAAGACTGCTGCTTCCAGAATCACTAGTGATACTACATCCTGAATGGCTAGAAGAAACGTGCGTCACCTGTGGGTGGAGACTGTCAGTAAGGTGTAGTTTTGTGAAATCTGCAGGAAGCTATGGAAGGAGCAGGAAAAACTAGGATTACAATTTGAATCAAGTGCTTCAAAAAGAAGTTTAAAAGTATAACTTTACACTCTATTCCATGTCATTCATCCAAAAACGTTATTAGGAAAGTCCCTTATTTTTCAAATTAACAAATTACTGAACACTGTCTTATTCACCTAGAATCACAAAATAAACTTTTAAAGTTTATAGGCATACAATGAATCTTAAATAATACTTCGAAGGTTAAATAGGTGGGCTTACTGATTAAAATTAACTTGGGTGAGCATTTGATTTAATAAGCTATAGCTTTCAAATCATGCGTTAATGAGCAAATTAGTCTACTACTAATTGTTAGCAATCACAAATGCAACTTTGTGGCAGGATTCAGTTTAAACAAGAAAACATGTTCAGTTCTTATATGCCCAAATGATATTTAATGGTGAAAAACTTGAGCATCTTAGAATCGATGTAATGCTGTGTTAGCCAAGTAACTATGCTAGGGGTTATGTATAAAATGGAGAAAAGAATGCCCTCAAAGAAAGTTATGGACAACATTTACCCATCCTTACACACACACACTCACACACACACACACACACACACACACACACAAATATCAATTTTTTCCTTGTTTAAAGTCTAAATAAAAAGTCTCTATTAAAATATACTGATACACTAGGTATCCCGTAAGGGCTTTTACTTTCCTCATATTATATATCAGAGAAAATGCATTAAAAATGAGACATTCATACAACTGCTCATTCAACAAATATTTAAGAAGGAGTTTTTTCCTTATAATGTGCTATCAGTGTGTGAGGCACTAAGGAAACAGTACCCTTAAGAATCTTACCCTCTTACAAGTTATTACCAGTCCTCTTGAATAAAAAAAAGATACTGTAAACAACCGTAATATCACACTTACTATACTATTGACTAATAATATACATCATGTCTCAAAAAAATATACTAACTGGTATCATGCAACACAGATATTCTCTTTCCTGTTTAGTGAGTGAATAATAAAAAAAAGACTTAATTGTTAAATATCCCCTTCTCCCCTCACAAAAACATATATTGTCATTCCATAGCTTATGCCTCATAAGGGAGGTGGTATGGGTTTATCTCAATGACCAGAAAACATGTTTTGAAGTTCCAAAAAACAGGCAAAATGTGTTATATCCCATAATCATTCAGATCTGACTATAAATAGATGATGCCCTTTCTCCACCTTAAGTACATGGATTTAGTAAAAGATACAATCTGTTCAGAAATAATATTTAACTTCAAGGGAGACAAGATATACAAAGGAAAGGTTTAAACATGAACTTATTAGGTGGCATATGATTAGATGCCAAATAAATGGAAAAAAAAACAAAAATGATGGTAGAACTCAGATAGGTGAAATATTTACTTAAATGTGTGAAATTATTGCAAACATGACCTGTCCCACGAAGAGTGTTTTTTTAAACCAAATAACTGAAGATGATGTGAAATATTATATAAAATTTAGGAGATAATTTTCCTGTCAGTAATAGACAATGGGCAAGTAACTTCTAACTTCAGAATTTTTATGTTTTATTCATATTATAAAATAATGAAATATTTTGCAGGATTTCTTTAGAAACAATTTGAAAATAGAAGTTTGCAAAAATATACTAATGACTATGGTTTTACATGTAGCTAAGTGATGGATATAAGATATTAAAATAAATAATGCGCCCATAATCAGGATAACTATCCTTCATCATCCTAGCTACATTTCCATTTAATGCAGTCACTAAACACAGATAGCAACTGGGGAAATATTACTCTATGGCTCAGTGATTTTAAAAGGCATCAATCGATACATGTAATTACAGAATAATAAGCTGATTTCTATTGATTATCTTTTACAGACATGAGTTAGGTTGACATGTGCCATATAGTGTGATATTTTTTAAAAATTTACAAACAATATGTCAAATGAAGATATAACCATCTAATGAATATTTACTCGCTAAGCTATTATTTATTCAGGTCTCATAGGACTCTCTTCTCTTCAGCTCCATCAACTGGTTATTTTCCCTAAGAATTCACTATGTGGACAGCATCAGGAGCTCTAAGAGTTCTAAACATAATAGAAGACACATGGACCCAGACTTCAGAGACCACAATCTATTCGTCTGTACCTACTTAAAGCCACAAATATCAGAATTACATGGCTATTTTAGGTTCAGAACCATAAAAGTTATCTAAGGAGAAAGAAGAAATATTTTTGTTTTTTAAAAATTCAAGTCTATTTAATAATACTTATTAAACATCTATTATGCCAGACACTCTTCCAAAGACTGGGAATATCAAAGTGAATAAGACATTTTCAATTTCAAATGTAACTTCTAATACCCCAAAAGTCATTATAATAGGTGTTATGAGCAATAGAAAAATTAAATTAAACATAATTTTTGTCTCACCACCTCTTGTATTCTTTGCAGAATAACATGAAGTGATGACATATTAAACTTAAAGTATATGTATTTTGTATTACTCAAATCCCTCTTTATATAGAAATGTAAGAACAGATGCCGAATTTACAAAAACTCAAATCCATTAGAGAAAAAGTGATAAAAGACTATCTTTTTCCCATAAATTGTGGTAACATCACTATTAAATTTTACTGACAGTGCACGTCAGTCTAAGTTGTGGGATAGGACATGTTGTGGAAAAGCAAGTAGCTTATGGGAACAGAGCTGAAATGCACTGATTTGGTCCAGGCACAACACTCTAATAGCACCAGGAAATGGAGTCTTTAAGAGGCAAATGAAACTTAGGGGACTGGGAGTAGGGAGCAGACATAGATTCAGGCCAGACATTTGAACCTAGAGCACTATGACAGCATGGAGCCTCATGGGAGAGAGGAACTCATGCTCTAAAATATTCGAAAGGTACAATATGAAAAAACGCATTTCAAATTTTTCTAGGCTTGATCCAGTGCCTATTTAAATTATCAGTACACTATCAAATGATATTATAGACTTGTAGGATTGTGAACTATCTTTTGACTCTAACAGCCATTTATAACATAACTGCTATTCAAGAAATAAGAAACTTTAGAGAAGTTGGTATTATATACAGTATTTACCAAATGTAGTCAAATAAATAAATTCAAGGGAAATGAAAAGATCATATATATATATTTTGATCTTAACACCTACACATTTCCCAACAATTTATTAATAATACAACTTGAAGCAATCTTTTATGTTTCTCATTTTTATCATTTAGAAATTTGTATTTTAGTATTTGATTATGTGACTCTATTGCTTCTAAAATTTTTCCTGGAACAACCAACCTATAGTTCCAAAAATGTAATACTTGTGAATCACAATTGCAATAAACTGATGTTAGGCAAATTGGATGAATCATAGTTAAACCACAAATACTGCTAAATGCACAAGAAATAGCAATGGTAATACTTAAATCAGACTCTTAAATACATAAAGTAAACACAAACCTAAAATCAATCATAGTTTCATTTATATAACAGCTTGTTTTGTTTTATTCTTTGAGACAACTGAAATGCTACAGTCATTAGTTTTAAACAAGGAAGCGGTACATCAAGACCTAAGTCTCCTATGTGAATAGGCATTTGACAGTCACTGATTTATTAACTTGTAAAAATACAAGTTAATAAATGAACTATATTTTCAACATAAATGTAGCAAGTATGGATCTCTGACACCACTAAATTGTCTTGCATTGGTAAAACTCAAATTGGTGATAGTATGCTAAAAACTAGAGCGGCTCCCTCAGACCCTCTTCCTCCTTTATCCCAGGAATCAGTGAATTACTGACCTAACCTAGTATCTGCGGTTTCAGACTCCCAATCCAACTAGGAAGTAGAGGGGAGGGATTTTATGGGAATTCTACTCACAATACGTGCTTTATGAAAAAGAGTTTCATAATGTGTAATGTATTATAGTATCAGCTTAGATCTCTGAGAAACCCAGTATTTAAAAAAGCAAAACAAAACAAAAACCACCACCATCAGGTGAAATCTATTTAAGTGAAAATTTTCCAAGCTAACCTGACCTCGGAATCCCTTTATTTCAAGTTGTAGTTAAAACCGAACATACAAGGTTTAGTGTGACTGTTGGAATCTATCCAACCCGCCCAGGCAGCTTATCTTGAGTAACACTACCTAAGGCATTTAAATTTCACACTTAGTGAATCATCTTAATACAAAGTTAGTGGTTAAGTCACTAAGAATTTACCCAAAGGAATACTGTTTTCTCATTACCGAAGTTCCAGGAGTCCTGAGAACACTACATTTCCAATTTTTTCTGAAGTATTACTGAAAATATTATCTCAGGCCATTCATTCAAAATATACTGAAACTCTGTGTGTGAAGATTAAATGAATTGATGTGGATAAAGCACTTAGAGCACTGCCTGGCACACAGGAATCACTACAGAAGTGTGTTAGCTATAAACAACTATGGGAGGCATGGGTCCTTTCCAACTCTCAAATTCTTGCAGCTGGAATCTAAGACTAAGATACTAGGGAGTTATAAAGCTATTCCTATACGGGGTTTTATGGCCCGAGTCATCCAGCTACAGACACTAACCTTAACCCACTCTGGAATTCAAGTTGGTTTGATACATTGTTTTAAAAGCAATTCTTTCTCCTTCTCTCCTTTCTCTCTCTCTCTTTCTCTCTCTGTCAATGCAGCATTCATGGCCCTGTTTTTCTTTTTCTTTTTTTCCTACCACCTCTTCATTCACACATTACTAGTTCTGACAGTCTCCAACCTGTTTTCACACAGAGCTTGAATAGGCAGGTAATATAATTTTGCATCTCATTTTCAAGTGAACTTCCTATTTTTCGAAATCATACTATTTTTTAAAGAATACCAAAAAAGTAAACATTTGGACTCCTGAACATTATACATCAGGAGTAATTTTTACTCTCCTTATATTCCCTTTAAAATATGCCCTAGATTCAATACCTGTCCTTGACTACTTCATTAATACAGTATTCTTCCAAGGGAAGAGAAAGGTTTTTCTGTACAGCATACAAAAATTTTTGTACATAAATATATATATATAAAAGGCAGGAAATTAAAGTTTTCCAAATGTGTAATGAGATAATAACTTAGTAAGAAACTGATGATCTAATAATATTTTTCTTATTATATTACTATGTAGACATTTTAAAGTGTTGATATGACTATCCTTTAGAGAAAATAGTTCTAAGAAATTTTGTCTGCTTTATATTTACTGAGAAACCTGCCAAAAAGTGAACATGTAAGAATTTAACATTCTCCTAGCTTCCTGCACAGGTTCATAAGACATGAGCCCCATTTACACATATATGGGTTAATCTTTAATTCAACTACCTCCCAATCAAATGACCTTGGACATGTTATGTATCTACATACATAGTTATGATTTAAACTAATCGACTAATTTCATCACAACAGTGATAGCAGTTCTATGCTTACTAACAGAACTATTTAAAATTTATCTTAAAGATAGATGTATTTTTTTCAAAATCAAGATGTTTATCTGGGACCTAAACCAAAACAATCCAAACTGTTTACAATTTTCCACTGAAATACTAAGGAAGCTGATTGTCATATGCATATGTCCAAATGAAATTGTCCTGTTGCCTGATAACAAACATGGTTCTATGGTCTTCAAGTGACAGCCACACCCCACTCCAAGCATGCCCGTGCACACACTGCATATAACCCCTTTTCCTTTTCAATTTGTGATTTTCAGCTATCACTGACTACTCATTCAAAAAGTTCACCTTCCTCTGAGAGATTCCAACAAATATCTCTAGGTCACTCACTCCAATAAACTTTCAATGAAATATATGGCAACTATTGGCAGAGAGTGGGGTGATATAAAAATCATTTTCTGGGTAGCATTTGACGTGTTTTAAATCTCAAAATCCTTTGTGTGCTTTCTCTTAATGTTAGTAATAATTACTACCATTATTTGCAGGGGGTGGTTTTCAGTCAGCCAAAGGGGGTGCTAATGTGAAATACCAAAAATGGGTTGGCCTTTATAAAGGGTACAAGCCCACAGATACCAGGCCATAAAGCGTTAAGTTTCTTCTCTCACCAAAGTCCACTGCCACGTATTGGAGCAAGACAGCTGCCGAAGGTTGCCAGGGTTCAGGCTTCTTGGGTTCCTCTCTTCCCGGGGCTGCGTTTCTCTCTGGGATTAGCTCCTCTGAGTCCTCCACAAGGTCAGCTGTAGACGATCAGGCGAACGGCTTGCTTCTCTTCTCCTGGGGCCTTCTCTCCAATATCAAAACTGTTTCTCAAAAACTGCTTCCTCTGTCCTTTGCCTTGCCTTTAATTTCGATTCCCCCACCCACTAAGGGGTGGGGCTCAACACCCTACTGACATGGCCCAGTCAATGCCCTAATCATAACTTAATCATGCCCATATTAACAGAGCAGTTTACAAGCATGATCCAATTATATTTTTGAAATTTATAATTACATTAAATTGGTCAATGGCTACACTCCACCCTCTGAATTCCAAAAATACATTACAATATTCAAAAAACCTTAAATCAGTAACAATGGAAGTACAAAATCATATCATAGGCAGTTTAAAGAAATAGTTTGTCTTCAGGCAAAATCCCATCTGCTGTAGACCTCTGAAACTTACAAAATTATTTAACTGCTTCCAATACACAATGGAAAGACAAAGGATAAACATTTTCATTATCATAAGGAGAAATTGGGATGTTAAACATGAGTCAGGGATCCTCTACAGTTCAGTAAACCTGCAGGGCATCCTCCATTCGATTTTATAGTCTGAGAGTCATTCTTAAGACGATGGCTTCTTCTCCTTGGGGCCACATGGGAACCCACCCTTTCCACAGGCTTGCCCAATGGCCATTTTCTTGGTTGCACCCTTATCAAGCATCTGAGTGTTGACCAAGCTCCAGACCTCACACTCCAAGAGTGTTGAGGTGATTGCCACACCTTACCCAATCTTTGGGTTAGAGTCTTAACCTCCCTAGTACAGTGAGGTGAAGACAACATTCCCCCTAACCTTTGGCATACAGGTCCAACCCTCTAAGAGCAATGGGTTGACCACCTGGCCTTCTCTAATCCATGGGGGACAGGTATACCCCTCTCAGACCTATGGGGTGTTGACCTTAACCACTCTAATTTTTGAGGAATGTGCTCCACCCTCCCTGCACCCTGGGGTGGCAAAACTCTCCCAGAACATCGGGTGGGGACATCCACCCTCTTCAACTGCTGTGGAAAACTCACCCTCTCTGTACATATGGGTGGGGCTCCTCTCTTGGCCCAAGGAGATGTCTTAATCCCAGATCTCTGCTTCCACGGTTTTCTTCTTAAAGCTGTTTCTCCTTCAATCTCTCCTTTCCATGTCCTCTGTTGTCCAAGTGACAGTGGTTTTGTTTATACAGCTCTCTCAAAAACTTTGTTGGTTTAGCATGCAGGAAGCAGGGGTCCAAGCCATCAGACAGTAAGACTTTCCACAAGCCTTTCCGAGATAACTGCATCTTCAATTCTGATTTACAAGTTCCAGATTTAGTTAAGTCTTCAAATGGGGCATTTTCATCTGGGAATTTGATTTCCAGAAACTTGGAAGTTCCAGAATCAGTTTCTGTTTTCTTTGTGCCCAAAAGTTCAGTCCTTAGTGTATTTCTCTCATTTAGTATTTTGCTATAAGCTGCAAGGAGAAGCCAAGCCACATTCTCCAAGTTTACCTTGGAAAGTTTTTCAGCTAAATGCTCTGGTTTGCCATTTTCAAACTCTGTCTTCCATATAACACCAGGAGTTAATCTTGCTAAGTTCTCTGCAACTTTAAAACATAGATTGCCTTTCCTCCAGTTTCCAATAATAGTTTCATCATTTACTCCTAAGGCATCATAGAAAGTCTCTTTAGCGTCCATATTACTATCAACAGTCTCTTCAAAGTGATCTAGGCCTTTTCCATCAAGCATTTCACAATTCCTCCAAAAAACACCCCTTACCCATTTATAAAACCATTCCAACATTTTGGTATATGCAAAAGTACTTCCCCACTCCTTGGTACCAAATTCTGTATTAGTCAGTCAAAGGGGGTGCTAATGTGAAATACCAAAAATGGGTTGGCCTTTATAAAGGGTATTTATTTGGGGTAGAAGTCCACAGACACCAGGCCATAAAGCGTTAAGTTTCTTCTCTCATCAAAGTCCACTGCCACGTGTTGGAGCAAGACAGCTGCCGAAGGTTGCCAGGGTTCAGGCTTCTTGGGTTCCTCTCTTCCCGGGGCTGCGTTTCTCTCTGGGATTAGCTCCTCTGATTCCTCCACAAGGTCAGCTGTAGACGATCAGGCGAACGGCTTGCTTCTCTTCTCCTGGGGCCTTCTCTCCAATATCAAAACTGTTTCTCAAAAACTGCTTCCTCTGTCCTTTGCCTTACCTTTTATATTCCATTCCCCCACCCACCAAGGGGCGGGGCTCAATGCCCTACTGAGTGGCCCAGTCAATGCCCTAATCATAACTTAATCATGCCCAGATTAACAGATCAGTTTACAAGCATGACCCAATTATATTTTTGAAATTCATAATTACATTAAATTGGCCAAACGGCTACAGGTGGCAATGTACAATATCATAAGACAATGCACTGACAAGTTTACATCTGATTGTTCTAGTACTTATAAAGACCCCAGGCATTGCATTTTATTGCTGGAGATACAGAAGCTCTGGAAGCTCAAATGGTTTAAGTGGCTTGTCCAAAGCCCCCAGTTAAGAGGCTTCAAAATCAATGCCCTTTCTACTCTGTATCTTGACTCTAAATATCTATTACTTGGTGTCATATTCTAACCCAGTTTGTGCACCTGTCTTCTCCTTTATTTAAACTGTGAACACCTTAAAGAAAGACACTAATATAACCATAGCTTCATTTTCTAAAACACACAAAAAACCCAATAAATAAATTTTTTGGAAAAGACTGAGTTTACCCATATAGGATATTGATAAATTCAACAGTTAATAAAACTTGTGTTCTCAGACTCTTGTTTTCCAGGCCCAAGTGGGATCATTGCTATGGAAGCAGTAATCCCCAGAGAGGGAGGGGAGTTGCTGGTAATACCAGAAGACAGTTCGTATGGTGAATTAGACAACAACTTTGATGAGCTCCAAAGGGACTGTGGTTAGTTATTCCAACAGCAAAAATGCTCGATGGAGTATGGAGTTAGGGAAATGAGTATTTAAGGTCAAGGAGAAAAGATTCCTATGGGATCCTTTGGAGATTCTAAGCTGCCTTCTTTTTGAACAAAAATAAACAGTTGAATGGGGAGAAAGCCTCACTCAGAATTAAAAAGATAAAGCCACAAACCATTTTTAAGTATTTGAAGGTTATAAAAACTACCTTATACCCAAATGCAAATGTACTTGGGTCTGCATACAACAGAATGGCAGAGACTGGCTAGTTGTTCCGCAAACCAATGTTGTCGTCTTCTGGCACACAGCTAGTCTACGTTTCCTAGCCCTGTGCATTTACATACAGCAATGTGCAACATAACTGAGATGTAGCCTTTGGAGTATGAACAAACAGAAGAGAAGTGTGTCACTTCCAAACCTTGCCTATAAAAGTCTTCCAAATAGACTCTCATACTCTTTCCCCTTCCATCAAGAAAGTCTCACTTGGAAGACAATGGCACTGAAGGTGGGAGACAACAGAGCTCCTGAATGGAAGGGGCCTGGATCTCTGAATCACTGCTTACAGGGGAATTGTCTGTGGATCAAGAACTCCTGTTTCAGATTTTATGCAAAAGAGAAATAAAATTCCATTGTGTTTAACTATTATATTTTGTTTTATTTTTGAGTTATAACAACTAGTGTTATTTTAACTAATATAAATACTATGGTCACTATTGTGACTGATCTGTGGAAAATATTCCACTATGAAATGCTAAATTCCCTAAGGAGAAGTAGGTAGGGCTCTGATAATATCTTGACCTATCATTTCATAGCAATGTGTGCAGTTTGGATAAAATAAACACTGGAGTTCATTTACTCAATCAGTCAATTATCCACTCAAACAAGGTTTATTGAAAACCCATTTTATGCCAGTATGTGAGGCACTATTCCTAGTTTTCTAATTAATTGTAGCAGTAAGTAAGATAAAGTCTATGCTCTCATGGATCTTCTCTCTAGTGGGTAAGGGAAATAATAAAATAATAATCCAAAAATTGTCAAATAGTGATAAGAACCACATGCAGCAAATATTAAGATAGTAATGCAACAGAGAATAATTGGATGAAGGGAAGGTCTATCACTAAGATGTGATACTGACATGAGAAAATTGTTTTTGTTTTTTTAATATTCTTATTTATTTCCTAAAGAGACAGTTCTAAAGCCTACCATCTTAGTGAAATAACACATACACACACACTCTCTCTCCCTCTCTCCCTTTACATATATGTAATATACTATGTAGATTATATATTTACATATGGGATATATAATATAATATGCTTTATTTTTATGTAACATTGAGATAATAACTCTAGCACATCACTCAGCCAAAGGAATATAATTACTAAATATTTTATGAAATATTTGTGTGCCATTTATACAACTTAATAAAACCAAGTATCTTATGAACCAAAGACAATATAAAATATATTGAGTCATTATATGACTCAATATATATCATATTCTCCAATATGAATTTCAAGATCCAAATGAGACTATAAGGCTTCCCAGTAATTATTTGTTCTCAAAAAGTACCATTTAATAGGTTAAAAGGAAAATTAAGTCTAGAAGCCAGTCACCTACTTGGTCAATTGATTTTGATTGCTCATAAAATTCACAGACTAGGATGAATACTCAAGAATAAGCATTTCTAATGAAATTTATGCTATAGGCCTTAAAATTTTTTTTTAAGAATACTGAAACTTTCTTTCACTAGGAAGTTTAGTTATACTCAAAATCCTTGACCCAGTGGCACTTACAGTATGGGGGGTGGGAGGAACTGGGGGAAAACTGTCAAACAAGAAGATAAGACTATGTCACATAGTGGCAAGTAATCTATCTGATAACTAATAAAGTCGGTAAGGGGAATGGAGGGTGGATGGTCTCACCAATGAGCTAACAATGGAGTGAAGACCTGAACCCTGTAGCTATGCACTGGGGAAAAAGGCATTTCAGTCACAAGGACATCAAGAGCAAAAGCCCAAGGCAGGGGTGGCCTTGGCATATTTTGGAGAAGATCAGTACGAGCTCTGAGAAGATCAGAAGGGATTAGGACAGAGATACTCCATGGTGAAATCATGTAAGGAAGCACTGGTAAGGATTTTGGATTTTATTCTAAGTGAGACAGAAAGCCACTGGAGGGTTTTGACACAGTACACATCAAGAATTTAAAGCATTTTAAATATCAACAAAGGCAGAGCTATCACACAAAAGATTTTTCTCAATCTTAAAGTGAACCAATTATATATATAAACTATATAAATAAACAAGGATATAAAGAAAATGTTAGCATAGCTGGATGATGAGATTATGAACATAAACATTGTTTTTTACTTACATGTATTTTCCAAAGTTTAAATGTGAATATGTATTGCTTTTGTGATTAGAAAAGGGAAATTAATTATAAGAGTAATTCCATATACTTAAGTAGAAAAGGATGCTTATTATAACTTGTAACAAGAGGCCACCAACAAATAGCATCATGACTTGTCTTGATGGGAACTCTATGAACAGTGACAAAACTGTGAAGTTATGTCTATTCTAAATTATCATTTGTGGATACACTGACTATACACCTTTATGTACTGAAAAAAAATCACACCATTCCTATTTGAGATACACACACATCCTGCATTAAATTACCTTGATTTTAAATGACATCTCTGATCCTATTGTCTAATGATTCATTTCTAGATTTCATTAAAACACCACCACAGGTGCTACTTGTCAGTGATGAGTATTACAACTTAGCCAGATAATAAGTCTTTAATTAAAAAAAAAAAAAAAAATTACATGCTACCCCTTTTAAGTTACTGACAAAAATAGTATGTATTAATTTTATGTGTCGAGTGTATCAGTTTTTTCTTTTATTTAAATGATAAAGATATTCATTTTAGCACTTATTTCCAAGGACTTCAATGATAAGACATTTAATTTAACATTTCTCTTCAAGGGTTTCATGTGTCAACCCTAGCACACCAGTTAATTTCATTGCTTTGGTTCTGCCTGGAGGGCATTTATAAAAGTACTGATTCAATATCTGTGGTACATTACTCATTGCCCAGGGCCAGCAGGAATATATGCAGCATAAATTGCAACAGGTCTAGTGGATTTTTTCATCTTTCCTCTTTTTCTTTAAAGATTAGTAAATCTTTTCTCATAACAGATTGCTTCCTAATACCCTCAAATTTATCAATGCTACAGCAATTTTTATCACTTTCTCAGCCATGTGCATAGTTCTATTTACATAATTAACTGAGCAACTCTCTTAGAAACAAAATTCTTCTTAACTTAATAAAAGCATTTGATATTTTACCTTTCAACTAAGCTTGGTTTACTTTCCTCAAACTTCAACTAGTTTCTCTGAACTTTTCTGTTAGTGTTTATTTGTGCAGCCCAGCATTATTTCTTACCCTGCTTCTTTCAACAATATCTCATTTCTCTATTAATCTCTTCTCCATGTTGCAGCTAAAGTTAAAAAAGAAAAAAATCATGGGAATATACACCCAATCACGACACTTCCTTGCCTAACATCTTTTATTGGTTTCTTTTAAGGCTTAGGACTAAGTTTACACTCCTAACCACTATCTTCTCTTTTTCTTCCTTTCCACACTCATCTATCTTCCCCCTCATTCTCTATATTAGACATAGGAAATCATTTCTGGTTATTCATAATGTCACACTCTGTATCCCTCCCCCCGCGTCTTCATTGTTCCCTCCTCCTGGAACACTTACAGCTGGGCTGGTGAATTTTCTGAACCTTCCTCCTGAAGGTGAGAAGTCTTTGTATGATGTTCTAGGATACCCCGAATGTCACCTGTCACAGAACTTACAAAACTTTACAGTAATTGCTGACTTAATAGTTTGATGCCTCCTCAAGATGAGTCCAAAAGGGAACAAATCTGCCTTTTTCATCACTGTTTTCCTAGCTTCAAACACAGTGCCTAAAATATAGCAAGTAGTTAATAAATAAATGACTGAAGGAGTCAAGGATACTGAGGTCAACAGAAGTCACAGAAGGACTGTCTTATCTCAATGTCCCTTACCAATTCTACAGTCAACCCCCCTCCACTAGCACTTATGTATAAGATTGCTAGAATAAAATTAAAAGACAATAAATAGAAGAAGAGATATGAAATTATATTAAACTTAGGCTAACCATTACTATAGTGAAGAAGTAAATTTTAGTTTAGATTTCCTGGAAGCCAGGACAAAAATGTTAAGGGTGAAGCTTCTGGACTCTCAAATATTTTACTTCCTTTCTTTATAGATTCCAGTAGAGGAACTTGGAAGATGAGAAGTACATGAACTCTACTCAGAACCATAGGATTCATTCATTTTTTAAATTACTCAACAAGTATTTACTGACTTCCCACAATGAGCCAGGCATTGCTACAGAAGGCAGTGACATGGCAGTGACTGAGGCTGGCAAAGTTCCTTCACCCTGGAATTTATACACCTGAAGGCAGGATGGAGACTAGAATGGGAAGGAAGAATAAAGTCATAATAAACAAATACACAATTTCAAATATCAGTACCTCCTATGAAGACAATACTAAAGGAGGGGTAAACTAACAGTAATGGTTAGGAAATGGGAAGCTAATTTTAGATTGGGTTGTCAGGGATGGGTGCTCCAAGGAAATGATATTTGGGATGAATAAATACAAAGGAGCCAGCCACACTAAAATCTAGGGGAAGAACCTTACAGATGGAAGGAATAATAAGGGCAAAGGCCCTAAGGTAGACCAGAAAGTAGGTGGAGATGGCTAGAGGGTGGAGAGTGAGAATGGTTTAAGTGTGGAGTGGTACAAATGAGTCAGCACAATAGGGTTTTTTAATTGCACTGGAAAGCCATTGGGTTTTTAAGCAGGCAATTAACAAGATCTAGTTATGTTTTATCAGATAATTCTGCATGTGCAGGGAGGGAAGGGAAGAATGGATTTTAAGGAGCTAAGAATGGAAGCAGGGAGGCAGGATAGAGTGATGTGTGCTATTTAGACTACAGCAAACAACATTCAAGGTAGCCTTTCAACCCCAACTCTTAGAGGGGTTCAACTGTTCAAATTGGATACTTATTTTTTACGACATATCTAACATCACCAGGGCCTACCAACAGAAGGTCACAGGTTATGACATGAAATTGTAGAAAGATTGTATGGCTAGTACCAAACTGGCCCTGTGACCCAAAAAAATCCTTTTAATTCCATGCCACTCAATTTCCTCCCATGGATAGAACTGACATTACAAGGCTTGTCCTACTCACTCACAAGATAGGTGTGAGAACAAATGGAGGTTAAATGTGAAAGAATTCTAGTAATATAAAGTATTATACAAATGCAAGTTTTTGTATAAAAGTACAATGATGGACCTGAAAGGATTTAGGGATTCATTTAACATAATATCATTTCACAGTAGTGGGAACTGATGCTAAGAGAGGTGAACTAGCTAATGGCACTGCTAAAACTAGAATCCAGATCTTACTTTTATGTAATAGAAAAAAGTTAATTTAATATGGTATTGCCTAATAACATATAACTTGGAAACTTATATAATTTTAATCAGGTGCACTAATTTTGTTTCTAATTTCATGTTCTCAGAATTTCCTTTAAACATTGAACAACTTATAATTTCAAATCTACACATTTATCAGGTTCTTTTAAAAACAGTATTTGAATAGTTTGCAAATTTTCTACAATGTTAATTACAGCATTAGGGTTTTTTTTTTTTTTTTTTTAATAAAGTATTCAGGGGGATCTCTAAAAGGGAAAAGTAACTTGAAACAATTATTTATTATGTTGTATAAACAAAAATTGATATAGATTTTAATCTCAGTTCCATGATATATGCACATTAAAATAATGATTGCTCTCAGAGAAGCACATACTTTTCCATACTATATGGTTAAGATCCCATCACTTATGTAGGCAAGCAAGTAACTTTACCTAGATTTTGGTACTGGATTATATTAAAGGTCTTAAGAGATAGTTTGATCCTCAATATAACCGATATTAATACTCTTTCAAAATAGACTATATGCACATTTCCTTTTTTCCATTAAGTTGTAGGAATTTATTTTAAGTAACCTACAGTTGATTAAAAGGGAATTCATGATAAAAATAAAAGATACTTGAGGAAAGATGTGGGAAATGGATTCTGCACATATGCTAAACTAACAATGCCTCTAAAACTCATGATTATAGCAAAAAATGTTTTCACATTAAAAGTCTGCTTTTTATGTTTTCCCATTTTTCACACAATTACAAAAGAAAAAATAAAGGCCCTAAAATCTTATTTTTCCTTTTGTGGACCAAATACTCATTTTCCTCTAAATTTATTGACCTGTGGAACTTTTTATACAATAAAATCTTTCAATTGAAAGATGGGATTTTAAAAAGAAAAAGATGGCTATCTTAAACGGTACAGAGAATGCTCAGATCAAATGATGATGGGAAAACGTTTCAGTCACGGATTACTTTTATCCTTAGACCTGCTCACCCTTCATCCCTCCCCACCCCCAATCTACACGCTCTTAAGATCAAGAAAAGGTTGAAATATTTTAAAATAATTAAAAACAAATAAAAACTCACATTTAAAAAGGAACACTCAAGTCAAGAAATATTTTCCCATCGTGTTTTTCTGTGAACAGGTGTGTGAACCAAATAGTAATTCTCCTAAAAGACTTACATCAGAAAATTTTTGCCGTTTGGGTAAATAATATTTATGTCCATATTTAATTTAAAGTTTAAAGAATTACACTTATAAATTATAACAAAATTCTGATATTTAACAATATTTTCTATCATTGGGATTGCTCACGTGAATACTCAGAGGCCGGTACTTAATGCCTTCAGACTTTATGCCCTATTCAGTTTCACTTAAGTTTAGTCACAAGGGAAAAAATACCCTCCCAAGGTGAAACAATTATCTACTACTCCTGAACTTACTGACATGCTCACCTATATCTTTTGTTGTGCTTTCGCACTACTTATTAACTTAGTTTTCACACACTCAATAAATATTTATAAACGGATTTTTTGTGTGCTAAACACTATTCTAGACATTCCAGGTGGAGTGGTAAACCTAACAGATAAATTCCTGCCTCTCATGAGACTTAAGTTCCAGTGGAGAGCGATATAATAAACAAGCAATAAAAAACATGAATGACAACCCAAGACGGATAATAACAAATGCTTGGCAGAGAATTAAACTAAAATGGTTTAATAGAGATGCCTAAGTGGCTACTTTGAATTGGCCTGTCAGGAAACCTTCTTATAGCTAAGATCTGAAAGTCAAATGAAATGGTAAGATCACAGGAGATTACATTCTGGGCAGAAGAATCAGCTAGTGGAAAAAACTCAGGGCTTGGGCTGTTAATTGAACAAAAAGAAGGTTAAGGCAGCTAAAGTGGAATGGGTAAGGAGAGTAGTAGTACAAGGTTGAGGTAAGATGGGCAAGTTGGGGCTAGTTCATGTATGGCTTTTGTACTAGCATGGATTTTATGCCAAGTATAATAGGGAGCTACTGAAGAGTTTTAAGCACAGAAATGACATGATTTGATTTATATTTTATAAGATAACTCTGGGTTCTGAGTGAAGAATGACATGGAAAAGGAACATTAGGAGTCAACTGCGTGCAGCCCTAGTGTGAGATGATGGTAGTTTATACCAAGCTTATTATAATAGAGATGCAAAGAAAAGAATGAATTATGATAAGAATAAATAGGACTTGCTGAGGGATATAGAGGTTAGGGCAACTGACACATCAAAGATAACTCCCTGGTTTTTGGCTTCAACATCTAAGTAGTTGGCAGTTTCAATGATGGTGAGATGGGGAACTATAAGATTTTATTGATTGGCTGCATGGTTGTTTTAATTTTTTTCCGTAGTGTTTGGGGGACTACACAGGAATTATATTTCAGTCATATGAAACCTGAAATGATAATTAATATCCACATGGGGATACCTAGTGAGCAATTTTGAATATATGATGTTGAATTTTATTAGTTTCAACCAATGACTGTCTGGCTTGGGGGTGAAACTCATTTAGTGTTTACATGTTAACACATACAAAAAATAATTAATGATGATTAAGAAAATTATAATAATGAGGAGGAGGAGGAGATTTTGATTTATAGTATGATGTTGTAGGGGTAACAAGAAATAAAAGGTCTCAAGTTTCCTCTCCCTTTTGAGCCAACCTATTAATATAAAATAGTATTATACACTTGCTATCCAAAAAAGAAAATTTTAAAAATGCACCAAAAGGAATGTAAAATAGAAATTTATTAATATTTAAAGTAAAATCTGCTTAAGCATCTAAAATTTTACTCATAGAATCTTTTTAAAAACTTGAGAAATATCTAGTGCCTGCTCCAAAAGAGAGAGAGAGAGAGAGAGAGAGAGAAACTTAATAGTAATCAAGACATCAAAAACAAAACACACCAAGGACATTAGACATAAACTTTTCTTTTGTGTGTCCTCTTCACCTGAAGGCCATGGTCTAGTACCTGTGATTCTAGTATAAACTGAAACAGCAATGTCTTCAAATATAATTGCAAATGGAGAATAAGATATAAAAAGTAATGGAGGTGTAAAACAATCTCTAGTCAATGAAAGGAAAGTAAATTAGGAAAAGACATCTCTAATTCCAAGGTGAATAACTGACTTACATGATGATAGGAGGGAAAAGGTAATAAATTTTAGAGCTGCCAAGAATTCTATATATTCCATATATTCCAGTTAATTATGGTTCAAACCTGTGAGATACTTTGAAGTGAACAGAACAAAAAAATAAATATTTGATTACCTCTAATTCAGGTAAAGGAGGAGGGGATGTCTATTGGAACGAACACCTGAGAAGTCAGGCACTACTTATCTCCCACAACAGGGCACTGTGTGTGTGTGTTTGTGTGTATATGGTAGTTACTAACTACATCCTTAAAATTGCCACCCTGAAAACTCCCTAAGAGTTTTGTTAGAGTCACCGAGTCCCTTAGAAGAAATTCTTGAAGTGTTCAGTTTCATAGTTTCTGAAGGGCTCCTCAGGGTTATGTGTACAAGAAGAGGCTATAAACTTATATAATAAGCTTCTCCCTCCAAGTCAGTACTGAGACAAGAAAATTACCAGGCCTACATGAGAGTACATTTAGCTGATATGGTTAGGTTAGTATATTACTGTGTTACTGTGTAAGAAGAGAGCAGGTGTCGTTCTCGGTTGATTTGTGAAAAACTGTGAAAGAACAATTGCTATTCTCATGGAGGTGGGATGGGAAGTAAGCCCAATGAAGCTAGATTTAAGAGCTTTTATGCTACTTCTCAGTAAAGAAACTCTGACCTGAAGTTGGTCACTTTTCTTAAATTGAAATAATGATTTCACTGTGAAACAGCCTAACATGAAATCTATTATACTTAGCATATAAGACTTTCAGTGCTAACACCTTTTTTTTGGCAACAGATTTCTCAGTTTTTATTGCATGCAAATTTTCTTGGGGGGAGAATGAACTCATGGCTTAAGAATCTGGCAACTGCTTGAATTTCACTGTAAAGAAGCATCATTAAGAAGCTAGGAATCTGAGTCACTTAATATCAGGCTTCAGCTAAATTCTTAAATGGTTACATAACACCACAAATTTTTAAGAACAAGAAAGGGTTTTTTAAATGTCATAGCTTTAGGATTTCCTCTTTCTATTTTTCATACCGCAAAAATGTCTGATTCTCTCATTTATACATTACTTATTTGCTTTTTTTCCCCTTGCAGAATGAAAGATCCTCACATCTTCAAAGAGATACCCAATATTAATCTGATTCTCCAAAATCATGTCTTTTTTGGCATTAAGTAATTCATCTATGCTAAAGCTTCATGTTTGCAATAAAAGGTAAAATATGAGGAATTCCACTGCAATAATTAAAATATCATTAAAATCAGAGTTGGTCTACACTTTATCAAATAACTGAATTAAAAATTAAAAAAAGAAAACATGCTTAAATCCTGGATATTCTCAATTGAGATGTGTGACACCATGAAGATAACACATTTGAACGAATAACAAAAGTTTCACTCAAGCTTTGACACTGACATGAAATAGATATAACTTTTAAATTTTAGAAAATGAATAAAGAACATAAATGTTTGAAAATTATTGAAAAAAACTTCTGGACTTCTATTAGAATAGCTCCTCCCAAACTATCTGTAATAAAATTAGAAAAACAAATTTATATTAGTTCTATGTTTATTAATAACCAAAGGCACTTTCTTGTGAGAGTAAGTATCACAAACAACTAACATCAATTTGCTTAAGCTGTAAGAGCGTCTTTTCCCAGTGTTTTGAAAGGGATGAAAGAACCAGATAAAAGAAGATATTATCGTAACTTCATATAAACACCATGTTTAGGGCAACGAGAAAGCAAATAACCATGTCCCTTTCACATGCTCAGCATTAAATTATCTTTCACAAGGTAAAAGGCATTTTTCTGACAGATAAAGCAATATGTACAGTTAAGAGGTATAGAACTCCCACATCCTGGGCTTTTCAATTGTTATTCTTAAGAGAAAGCAGCATGTATGAGCTCCATAATAACTATTTTAAATTCCCTGAATCACACAGCAATAGAAAAACACCGTATAGCATAATGTATAATGGCATATTTAAATATACCCAAATTCCATGCTTCTTTAATCTATATTAAGTTGTGAGTGAATAAAGCATTTCTACCTTGTTCATTTCTCTTAGCAAAGGTTAAATAGAAAGCTCAGCCTTAGGAAGAAATAGAATACATACCATGATACAGTCTCTTTCATTAGAAAAGGCAAGAAGAACAGATTTAAATTAAGATTTGGTGTATAAAAGCTGAAAGCAAAGAATTTGTATCCACATAATGAACTGATGTCTCCTCTAAAGACGTCAGATTGCTGTTCAGCTAAACCATCTAAAAATACCTCCTTGCAAACACACACACACACACACACACACGAAATGACTACAAAGACAGGTCTTACTAAGCAGCTCTACTTGCACAAAATCACTTAATAAGTGAGGTAAGAAATGTTAAAGTACTTAAGGAAGAAATTAACAGGAATTTTTCATATTAACTGATCTTTCATGAACTATTTTGCAAACCAGTGCCAATTTGTAAAAAGTAATGAAGGATCTTAAAGCAAATCATAACTGTTCTAAGATGTCCATCAGAAAATCACATTCTATGAACTTAAAATTAGATGAAGAAAAATAAATCTCCAAATCACTATCAACATTCTTTTAAAACCTAGGAAAGGTAATTTTTAGCTGGAAAAATGGATATCAAAGTCATTGATGCACTCTATGTGTCAGATCCGGTGTCAGATATGTAATCCCTACAAACAAGCTATGAGGTATGCATAATTAATAGTACTTTACAGACCTAGAAAAACCATTCAGAACATTAAGCAATCTGTTTAATGTCACAGAGCTACGAAGAAGAGCTAGAATTCCAACCCACATGTGACTCTAGAGCACTCTAATCTTAACATTGATAACTGTCATTCATATAGGCTTTTAGAGTTTGCAAAAAGACATGAACTATTTTTTCTGTTTTCCTTAATTAAACCTCAAGATTTTCATCTGTAAAGTGGGGAGAAATTTGCTCTTAATATTGTTCCGATGATTAATGAAAATCATATATAAGGCACTTAGTAAAATAATTTCCTGATGATAAATGACCCACCCAACAGTCACAGTCACATCTCATCAGAACAAGGACTCAAAGCAAGGTCTCCCTATATACAGTATTTTATTGTTTTACTACACAAAAGCCCTAGTTGAATAGTTCCTTCCTAGCATGTGAAAGGGTCATAGTTAGAAAGAGGATTTTCTTTTAAAAGTCCCTATTGGCGGAGTGGGTGTAGCTGAGTGGTTGAGCACCTGCTTCCTATGTATGAGGTTCTGGGTTCAATCCTGGTACCTCCTGAAAAAAAATTTTTAAAAAGTCCCTATTAGCATGTTTGAAGACAATATGCAATCAACACTGTTAATAAGTGAGTTTTTGCCATACTATGATGTTTCATTATACTTCTAGTTTGCTCTCAGCTCGGGGTAACACTTTAAAACCACTCATTAAATTTCTTAGAAACCAACTGAAGGAAAGTATCTTTTTTCACAGCAGCTTTTCATGTCACTTAAAGGAGAGAACAGTATAGAGAAAAGAAGTAACGTATACACCCATGGCTAATAAAGCCAAGACTTGATACATGCTCCTTAAAGGATCTGCTCTGATCCTGTATGCTGCAATGCCCAACCCATCATTCTGCTTACACTCCAGAGAATGCAGCTTGAACCTCTGGCTGCCAAGAAAAGGCTGTTCTTAATGCAAAAGGGATCATGATCTTTGCATTCCAAGTAACTCTGACATGGCAGGGTTAAAATATATTTTAATATAGCTTTCTAAAAGGTAAATTTATATTATTCCACAGTCACTAGAATATACGCTATAGTCAACCGTGGGGTGGCGAGGGTCGTGGGAAGGGTTTGTTTTTAAAGAAATGTCAAAACTGGAAAAAAAAAAAAAAGGTGGACATAATTATTATTCTTTTATCTGTATTTTAAATGGCTAAGACAATCTTTTGCTAAGTCTGTCTGGCTAAGAAAACCTTCTTCATCTGGCTAAATGCTGTAATTAGCTCCCTATAAATTACTTATCTAACTGGAAACAAAGAGAACAATCATATCACCCAAACAATAAGTAAAAAACAGGTTTCTTTTCTAAATTCAAATCTAAAAACATTATCCTAAAAACAGGATAATATGAAAGACGTTTGGGAAGCTACAGAAATGGGAAATCTCAGATAAGCACAGTGTCCTTCTCCTGAAAGGTTAAATTAACAAGAGAAAACTTTTCTGCAAACACTTCAAGGGTAATTTTTCAAAATTAAATCATTTCATTCTTGCAATTCTGGACAAAGTTGAAGGCGAATAAATATCTTACTGTTATTTCCTTCACAAGCAAGGTAATGTTACTCCACATTTTATGGGAGGCATTATAGTAATTACGATATCACACATATGAAATTCCTTTGAACCTTAGACCAAAAAAAAAGCAACTCTGAATGTTGGGGGAAGAGTAACCTGTTCTCAAAGTTTCTGATGAGAATTACAATCTGCAGGACACACAGAACACAGGATACACAGTGTATCCTTACAATGATGTACTAGGGGCAAAGTTTCTAGGCACTTCGTCCAGCTTCCAATAAGAGATCTGTGTGTGCATGCACGTATGTTTTAGGTACAAGAGAAGATTGCCACTGACTCCGTCACATATTAGTTTTGTGTCTCTGGCTATGTTACTTTACTTCTGTTATGCCTTGATTTATGCATAAAAAGGAAACTACATGCTTACCACAAACTACTGTTGTGAGGATTAAATAAAATAATTTGTGAAAAAAGCTTAGAACAGTCCCTGGAAGAACATAGGAAGCCTTCGATTTTAGCCAATGGCATTATTATTGTTAAGTCAACTCCTTCCCACTCTAATGCTGAATTAGTAAAGAAAATGTTGATCGCTGAGGATAGAACTGCACAGGGAAGAAGGCGAGTCAACGTAAGGACACTTATCTAAGCAAAAGGAAAACCTCATGCCCTACCTCTGACCCACTTGTGTGACAGATTTAATTTCCCTTGGCCCCTGGATAATGGAGTTTGAACACCATCTATGAAAGCACAACAATTGTGCTTCTCATGGGTCATGTGTACTCTAAGCACTTATAGGTTTCATCTTCACACAACCCTATCTATTTTATAAATGAGAACTCCAAGTCAGAGGGAAGCTCAGCAACCTAGCCAGGGTCACACAGCAAGAGAGAGTGGTGAAGCCAGGCATTCTGGGTCCTCTCACCACAAAGCCACAGTGCTTACAAATCTCTTCCTTTCACATGACTTTCCTCAGAAAGGTTACAACTGGTCAGATTACAGTGTGTATTATTCCATGTACAAATAATTTCCTAAATTGGGTTATTTTCATAGACAGGTTATTAGAAGGAGTACATTCACTTTCTAATTGAGATTTCCCCCTTCCAGCTACTGCTAGGTTCTGAGCATTCCTGGGGACTCCTAAGAAGATATTTCAGGAGGTGCCTTCTGGATAGAAACGAAAGTATCACAAATTACAAGAGCACAGTATTTGAACTAATATGGGAGCAGGTCATCTTCAATACCATTTTATCTTGGGCTTCTTCATACCCTGTATTTTAGCCTCTCTGGAAGACCGTGATGTGCTGTTCCAAACCTCCAAAATCCATCTGCCTGAATTGCCCTTATTTCCCATATCCACCCACATAGACCTGATGGGCCCCAGCTGCACCCTGCACATTCTTCCATCAGCTCCAAAGATAACACTTAGTGTACACATCAGCAGGTCTCTCTCCTGCTACTATTCTGTGAGCAACCCGAAGACAGGACCAAGTCTTACTCACATCCAAATAACCAAAACCAAACAAAGAACACATTTTTCTTGAAGAGTGAATCTGTGGTTAGGAAACTGGCAAGGCTAATAGCATATTTAACTCCATAAGCATCTGCACACAACTATCATAATTATAAAATAATATTCTATTAAACACACAATTATATTAATGGCTAATCCCATATGTCACTGATTTTAAGATGCAAATTTTTAAAAATTAACACCTCTGAAATTCTGATTCATTGTACAATCAATCAAAAGAAAGTATTAGGTCGATTTAAATGGGAGAATTTTTCTTATTTTATGATACTTATAATAAGGTGAATCAATTGATGGTGCATTAGAGTCAATGAAAAATGACATTCCATTAGAATACATACAATTTTAAAGGAAAATCACCCAGGGAATTCTTGATCCTTCCCATCTATAATATTATATAGTTATAAGTGAGATATGATCTAGCCAACTATATCCAGATCAATAGAGATGGTTGACTCTACTTGTCAACCTCAGAAATTTCCTACTCATGAACATTATAATCCTATAGCGGTACCCTCACCATACCAAACATTTATTTCACCATATTCTATTGTTAATGGTTTTCTAGCAATTACATGTGATCACTTCTCAGCCTTTTGGCTAAGAGCAAGTGTAATTATTTCATGTGTCCACAGGGTTAGTCCAAAACTCCTTGACCTGGCATTTAATGGTCTCTACGATCTGACCCTTCATCTGTTACTTGGCTTTCGTTCTGCTGCCTCCTCATGTCAGCCAAGCTGCTCTACTCATTGCTCCTTGATTGTACATGTATACCTTCAATTAATTCTTTTGCTCATCTTTTTTTTTTTTTTTTT
>JAQZBX010008111.1:0-48827 GCA_029593785.1 Cabassous unicinctus | reverse complement strand
ATATATATATATAAAATAATATTTATGTAAGAAAATACACATATATGCATATATATTTGTATATCATTTTACAAATATTGGTATGTACTGTGAAAAATCTTGATTTTTATGAACAATAAAAAAAAGAAAAAACAATGAAGGAATGATGACCTTTCCAACAGATTATAATGTTGAAACAATTAGGCACCCATGGGGATGGGAGGAGAATGCAAACCTCAAAATGTATACAAAAATAAACTAAACGTTGATCACATATACAAGCTAAAATATAAAATTATAAAACTTTTGGAAGAAAACATGGGAGAAAACTTTAAAACTTAGGTCTGTGAAAAGAAAAAAATGCATATATTTTTAAAGATTTATTTTATTTATTCAGGTATTTCTCCCTCCATTGTTGTTTGCACTCACTGTCTGCATTCTTTTCTCTGTTTGTTGTGTTGTGTGCTCATCTTCTTCTTTTTAGGTGGCACCAGGAATAGATGTGGGACCTCCCATGTGGGAGGGGGATGCCCAATGGCTTGAGCCACCTCTGGTCCCACTTGTTATGTCTCTCATTGTGTTTCTTCATTGCATCAGCCTGTTGCATCATTTCAATGCATCATCTTGTGTGTCATCTTATTGCATCATCACACTGCATTATGAAATGATAAGTTAACATTTGGGAGAAAATTTTTGCAAACCACGTAACTGACAAAGAACTCACATCTAGAATGTTTAAAGGACATTAAAACCCAACAGTGAGAAAACAAAAATCTATATAAAAATTGAACAACAGACATGAAAAAGCATTAAAAAAAAGATATATGTATGGGAAACTTGAAAAAAGATGCTTGTTCAAAAACATTTGTTAACAAATCATGAAAGAGCATTGTCAAAGTATTACTACTAACTATAGTCTGAATCTTCCTTTTCTATACATTTTTTAAGGATTTATTTATTTATTTATTTATTTTTATCCATTTTTACATTTTTGCTGTTTCTGTGTCCATTCACTGGGCAACTCTCTGTGTCCATTTCCTTCCCTCTCGTCTCATCCTTCTCCTCCTGTCTTCACTGGGATTTGATCCTTGGAAACTCCAATATGGGACAGAGGCACCCTACTACCACCTGCACCACCTTAGTTCCTGGTTTTTCGGTGTGTCTCATCTTAACTCTCCCTTATGTCACTCTCCTGTTACATCATCATCTTGCTGCATGGCATGTGGGGCCTGGCGGCACACCGATACACGGGGCCTCGTGCCTCAACTGCTCATGGGGCCTGGCGGCTCACCCGCTCATAGGGCCTGAAGGCTCACCCGCTTGCAGGGCCTGGTGGCTCACCTGCTCTTAGGCCCTGGCAGCTTCCCAATGGATGGGGCTTGATGGCTCACCCACTCACAGGGCCTGGCAGTGCACCCATGCATCGGGCCTGGTGGCTCACCTGCGGCTGGAGCCTGACAGCTCACATGCTCCTGGAGCCTGTCAGCTTACCCACTTGCGGGTCCTGCCAGCACACCCGCATAGACCCTGGTGCCCCACACACCTTCTATATTTTTCTATTTTTTAATTTTTACTGGGAGGTCCCAGGGGTCCAATCCAGGACCCTCCATATGGGAGATGAATGCCCAACCAGCTGAGCCACATCCATCCCAATGCCATATCTCTTAAGGTTGACCAAAAATAACCAAAGTTACAGTCTTTTCCCATACAGGATGGTCACATAATAAATCAGGCTTAATTTATTACCAGCATTCTTAAAACCAGACCTAGGGAGAAAAACTAGGTCTGGGGAAACATGCATTGTTTCTAATATAGCAAATGTATGCATAGATTTTTATTTGGGCATTCTATTAATTTATTTGGAATAAATTATTTGGATTGTTTAACTGTGTCTTTTGGGAAGTATATATTTAATTGTTTAATTTCAACACTTATCTCAGAGTAATTTTATCATTTTTAATTCCCACTCATAAAGAAGGAGACTTCTATTTACTCCATATCCTTGTCAACAATTCCTACTTTTAACTTAACTTTCAACTCTTCTAACAGTTGTGTAGAAATATCTCATTATAATAACAATATGCATTTTCCTAATTAGTTTGCATGTTGATCTTGTATCCTGCCACTTTGCTGAACTCATTTATTAGCTCTAAAAGGTTTTTGTAGATATTTTGGGATTTTCTAAATATAGAATCATGTCATCCGTGAAGAGTATTTTACTTTCTCTTTTCCAATTTAGATGCTTTCTATTTATTTTTTCTTCCCTAATTGCTTTACCTAGACTTTCTAGCACAATGTTGATTAACAGTGGTGACACCAGGCATCTTTGTCTTGGTCCTAATCTTACAAGAAAAGCTTTTATCTTCTCCTCATTGAGTACAATGTTGGGTGTGGGATTTGGATATATATCCTTTAATATATTGAGGGACTTTCTTTATATACCTATCTTTTGAAATGTTTTTATCAAAAAAGGATGCTAGATTTTGTCAAATGCCTTCTCTGCATCTGTCAAGATGATCATGCATTTGATTCCTTTCGATTTGTTAATGTGGTGTATTATGCTAATTTTATTGTCTTACATTGAAACACCTTTGGCATACCAGAAATAAAACCCACTTGATGGTGATGTATAATTGTTTTTATATGTTGCTAGATTCTATTTGCTAGTATTTTGTTGAGAATTTTTGCATCAATGTTTATTAGAGAGATTGGTCTGTAATTTTATTTTTGAGTTGGCTTAATGAAATGTGTTGTATAATTTTTCCTCCTTTTCAAATTTTGGAAGAGTTTAAACAGGATTGGTATTAATTACCTCTAAATGTTTGATAGAATTCACCTGTGAAAGCTTCTGGTCCTGGACTTTTCTTCTTTGGAATATTTTTGAAGACTGATTCCAGCACTTTGTTTCTGATTGGCTTGTTGAGTTCCTGTATTCCTTGTAGAGCCAATGGAAGTTTTCAGAACATTTCAGGCAATTTGTCCCTTTGATCTAGGTTGTCAAATTTGTTAGTGTACAGTTGTTCATAGTATCCTCTTTTGATCTCCTTTATTTTTGTGAGGTCATTAATAATGTTCCGTTGTAATTTATGATTTTTATTTATTTGTGACTTCTCTATTTTTTTCTTGGTCATTATAGTTAAATGTTTGTTGATTTTCTTGATCTCAATGAAACAACTTTAAGTTTTGTTGATTATATTGTTTTTTGATTTTTTTCTGCTCTGATACTTACCTTTCCTTTCCTTCAACTTGGTTTAGATATTTGCTGTTATTTTTCTAATTCCTCCAGTTATGCAGCTATATCATCAATTTTGGCTCTCTTCCTTTTCATTTTTTTTCTTATGAATGTCCTGTATTTTTTATAAAAAGATACTAAGTTTACATAAATGTTATACAAAAAATATAAGGATTGCCATTAGCCCCACTCCTCACAATTCCCACACCCTCCGTGTAAACATCCTTAATTAGTGTGGCACATTCATTGCAATTGATAAACACATCCTGGGGCTTTGCCACTGAGTATGGAACATAGTCCACATTGTAGTCTACACACTTTCCCACACAGTTCTGCATGTTATGTGACAATATAAAATGGCTTATATCTGTCATTGCAATGTCACTCTGGACAATTCAAAAGTCCAAAAGAAACCCCTTATTATAACTGTTTTATCCTCTCCCTGCCACTGGAACCTCCAATGGTAACTACCTCCACATCAATGTTGTAATTTCTTCCAATGCTAGAATCACAGTATGATTATAGTAGAATACCAATAAGTTAACTTTAGTCCATAGTTCATTCCCCAATCCAAAGGATTCTGGGATGGTGATGTCCACTCCATGTCTAATTGAAAGGAGGCTTCAATCCCATAAAGCCAATTGATAAGACTCTCTTGCCTGCAGTTTTTGGCTCTCTCATTTCTTTGGTATGGTAGCTGTCAATCCTCATCACCTTATTAGTTGTCCTGGGTGAGTCAAAAGAATGGGAGAATAGATGATGCAATTCTGCTGAGGTTCCAGGCCCAGCTGACACATAAACAGCCCAAAGACTCCATTCTCTTGGACACTCACCCACAAACTCCAGCACCAAGTATAGTTTAAATAGAAGGGACAGATGAGCCATATGTAGGGAAGCCATAATTGAGTCCAAATCTGTCATTCTCAGGAGCACAAACACTGAAATATGGCTCACTGGCAAGGCACCAAACTCCGGAGCTATCTGCCCTGACCATAGGACCTGGGTTTCTCCAGAGCCCTCAGGAGCGCCACTATTTGGGGTTGTATCTACTTTGGCAGTCTATGAGATCCTGCTGAGATGTATGTAAGCATTACCTCTGGGATGACCTCTGGACTCATTTTGAAATCTTTTAGCCATATAAACTCATTTGTCTTTACCTTTTTCCTCTTTTGTTTGAAGTCTTTTTCCAGTTGCATTGCTAGTTGGTGCTTGCCAGTAATCCCTCAGTGCAAGGGAGGCTTATCCCTGGGAGATATATCCCATGCTGGGGGGAATGTAATGCATTTATATGTTTAGTTTGGTTTAGAGAGAGGACATATTTTACAACAAGGAATCTCTCAGGAGGCAACTCAGGCACTCCATAACACTAGGCTAAGTTTCAATTTCAGTAACAAAGTCTCATAAGCATAGCCAACAATATCAAAGGCTCATCAATGGATCATCCTCTTTCACCAGTCATTGTCCCTGCACATGGGGGACTGTTGCTGCTCCATTAAAGAATGCAGGAGAGCTCTCCATGATAATATTCTCTTAGTTATTGTGTGAGTCTGCACACACTGTGACCATGCCCCATGAACACTTGAACATATTTATATACCTTATTTGTATGCCCAGGTGAACTTCCTTCCATGTATCCCCTATCATTGACACCCTACATCAATGATCCTTCCCTGTCAGAGTTGTAACCGTTTTGTGATGCAAAGTTTCTTCAAAAATGAAACCATTAAAATAGCCAAATACAAGTAATAGGAAAAAGAAATAATAGGTATAAATATATAGAAATAAAATAAAAAAATAAAAAAAATTAAAAAAAAATAAACTGAGAAATTAAAAAATAATGACAAACATTTTAGAAAGCTTTTGACATTTTGCCTTCCATCACTGTAATATATGGTGTCTTGTATGTACAGTGACATTTTCTTCCATTTATTCCCCATTCTCTTATTATTTTTTCTTTTTGTTTTGAAAGAAGTTCTAGGTCACAGTAAAGTCACATACAGAATACAGGGTACTCTCATATACCCAATATCCTCCCTTTTCCCCCTTCCCATATTAATACCTTCTTATATATGGATGGTACCTTTGTTATAACTGATATACAAATAGCAAAACATAGCTACTAAACATGGTCAATGGTTTACATTATGGTTTACATTTTAGACCTTACACTTTTTAAAATTTTTGATAGAGTTTTATAAATTTTGATATTTAACATGACCTGTGTCCATCACTGCAAGATTGTTTAGAGCACTTCCATTGCCCACTAAATGACCCCTGTTCAATCTATTCTATTCCTCCCTCACCCTCCACTCAGGGCCCACAGTGACCCCCTGGCTTCACTTCTTGGATGACAAGATTCATAGTTACTTACATCATCACTGAGGTCCTGACTCACTGGTTTGTCTTCCCCTGTTAGGAACTGCCCATGTTCTCGAGAGACTCCTGCCTCTGTGAACAAATCCATCCTTCCCAGGTTGAGAATCCAAATCCTTCTGCTACATTTTGTGGTTCTCCACCCATTGATATAACACATTGTAACAAAATAATAATTCACATACTCCCTAGAAGCCTGTTCCAGGTGTGCCCTTTCCTGAATGTCCCCAATGCAACACTCTAAACCAGTAACCTTTCCTTCTCATATTGCCATAATATCAATCTCAAATTTGTACTTTCAACAACATATCTGCCAATCCCCAGTAGTTCACCTGGGCCCTCTCCCAACCCTTCCCCCAGTACCCTGGGCCTTCCAACCCACTCTTCTCAATCTACCCATCTGTCAAACCTGCACCACCAAGACAGTAATATCACTACCCTCTTGTCATATTCCTTCAATGTGCATCTACACACTTTCACCTTGCCATAGATTACTTATGTAGGGGTGTTGCCTGAAAACCTTATTCTCCCTTTCTATTCTTCTAAACCTATCGTCTAGACAATACCTCTCTGAGTCTTCTCAATTTGCTTAATTCATATCCGTAAGTTCATGTACTGCTCAATTTTCAATGCCTGGCTTGATTCACTTAATATAAGGTCCTCAAGATTCATCCACGTTATGCTATGTGTTAGCACTGTTTTCCTTCTTACAACTGAGTAATATTCCATTGTATGTATGTAACACATTTTGTTTATCCATTCATCTGTTAAAGGGTGTTTGGGTTGATTCCAACTTTTTGCAAGAGTGAATAATGCCTCTGTGAACATTGGTATGCAGATATCTGTTTGTGTCTCTGCTTTCAATTCTTCTGGATATATACCCTACAGTAGAATTGCTGGATCATATGGCAGTTCTATAATTAGTATTTTGAGGAACTGCCGAACTGTCGTCCACAATGCCTGGATCATTCTACATTCCCATCAGCAGTGGATGAGCATTCCCATTCCTCCACATCCTCTCCAACACTTACAGCCCTCAGATTTTTAATAGTGACCAGTCTAATGGGTGTAAGATGGCATCTCATTGTAGTTTCGATTGGCATTTCCCTAATTGCTAGTGATATTGAACATCATTTCATGTGTGTTTTAGCCATTTGTATTTCTTCCTTGGAGAAGTGTATTTTCAAGTTGCTTAACCATTTTTTAAGTGGGTTGTTTGTATTTTTATTTTTGAGGTATAGGATTTCTTTATATATGCTGGATATTAGGCTCTTATCAGATATATGGATGCCAAATATTTTCTCCCATTGGGAAGGCTGCCTTTTCACTTTCTTGATAACATCCTCTGAGGTGCAAAAGTTTTAATTTTGAGGTGATCCCATTTATCCATTTTTTCTTTCACTTCTTTTACTTTGGGTAAGAAGTTTATAAAGCCATTTCCTATTGCAAGGTCCCATAGATGCATCCTTACATTATCTTCCAAAGTCTTTATGGTCTTGGCTTTTATATTCAGATATTTGATGAATCTTTGATTGATTTTAATATAAGGTGTGAGATGGTGTTCTTCTCTCATTCTTTTGGATATGGATATCATGTTCCTCAAGCACCATTTGTTGAAGAGGCCATTCTTTCCCAGTGGAGTGGGAATGGTGGACTTGTTGAAAATCAGATGTCTGTATATGTGAGGATCTCTATCAGAACTCTCCATTTAGTTCCATTGGTCAGTATGTCTATCCTTGTGCCAATACCATGCAGTTTTGATCACTGGAGCTTTGTAGTGTGTTTTAAGGTCAGGTAGTATGATTCCTCCTATTTCAATTTTCTTTTTCAGTATGCCTTTGGCTATTCAGGGCCTCTTACCCTTCTGAATAAATTTTGTAGTTAGTTTTTCCAATTCATTAAAAAATGCTGTGTTGATCTTTATTGGGATTGCATTAAATCTGTAGATCAGTTTGGGTAGGTTGGACATCTTAATGATATTGGGTCCTCCTATCCATGGGCAGGGAATATTCTTCCATTTATTAGAATTTTCTTTGATTTCCTTTAACAGTGCTGTGTAGTGTTTGTATGTAAGTGCTTTACATCTTTATTTAAATTTATTCCAATATATTTGATTCTTTTAATTTCTATTGCATATGATATTTTTTTCTTGATTTCCTCCTTAGATTGCTCATTATTGGTGTGCAAAAATGTTACTGACTTTTAAGCATTGATCTTATAACCTGCAACTTTACTGAACTCATTTATAAGTTCCAGGAACTTTGTTTATAGATTCCTAAGGGCTTTCTGTGTATAGGATCATGTCATCTGAAAATAGTGAAATTTTGACTTTTTTCTTTCCTAATTGGATGCTATTTATATCTTATTTTTTGCCTCAGTGCTCAAGCAAGTACTTCTAAGATAATGTTAAGTAGGTGCAGGGAGAGTGGGCATCCTTGTTTTGTTCCCAGTATTAGAGGAAAAGCTTTCAGGGTTTCACCATTGAAGATGATGTTAGCTGTGGGTTCTTCATATATACCCTTTATCATATTCAGAATGTTTCCTTCTATTCCTATATTTTGTATTGATTTTATCAGGAAAAGGTGTTGTATTTTGTCAAATGCTTTTTCTGCATCTATAGAGATGATCATGTGATTTCTTTTCTTTTGATCTGTTTATTTGGTTTATTACACTGACTGATTTTCTTATGTTGAACCATCCTTGCATAACCGGGATGAAACCCACTTGGTCATGGTGTTTAATTCATTTTATGTGTTGTTGAAAGCGATTAGCAAGTACTTTGTTGAGAATTTTAGCATCTAGGCTTATTAGAGAGATTTGTCTGTAATTTTCCTTTTTGTGGCACCTTTGTTTGGCTTTGGTTTTAAGGTAATTTTGGCATCATAGGATGAATTAGGCAATGTTCCCTCTACTTCTATTTTTTGGAAATGTTAAAGTGGATTGGTGTTAGTTCTTTCTGGAATGTTTGGTAAAATTCACCTTTGAAGGTTTTTGATGACTGTATCTGTCTCTTTACATGTAATCTGTTGAATTCATCAATTTCTTCTTTCATCAGTGTAGGCTGCTTGTGAGTGTCTAGGAATTTGGCCATTTCTTCTAAATTATCATTCTTGTTGGCATATAATTTTCAAAGTATCTTTGTGTAATACTGTTTATTTCTGTGCGGTCAGTGGCACCTCATTTCTTATTTTGTGTATATGCATCCTTTCCCTTTTTTTCTTTGTTAGTCTGGCTAAGGCTTTGTCAATTTTATTGATCTTCTCGAAGAACCAATTTTTGGCTTTCTTTATTTTTTCTAGTGCTTTCTTATTTTCTTTTTCATTTAGTTCAGCTCTAATCTTTGTTATTTCCTTCCTTCTACTTCCTTTGTGGTTAGTTTGTTGTTCTTTTTCGTCTTCCAGTTTATCTCTTTCTTCTGTTTTGATATATGCATTTACAGCTATGAATTTCATTTCAGTACAACTTTTGTTTCATCCCATAGGTTTTGATATGTTGCATTGTCATTTTCATTCATTTCTAGGTAGTTATTGATTTCTTTTGAGATTTCCTCCTTGAACCACTGTTTTTCTAAGAGTGTGTTGTTTAACTTCCATACCTTTGTGCCTAATCTGATCTCTGTCACCCTCTGGTGGGTATTTATGTGGGACACAAATATTTTCATGTTTTTTCCCTACTCAGGAAATTATATCCACATATCTCTTCCCAAGACCTCTTTGTCACCAATTATCTAATCATATTCCTCCAAGTTTTTGACCATTCTATAAAACCACTGGCGACTGTCCATGAATTAGTGTACAAACACAGCTCTGGCCAATTCTTCTTCCAAACAAAATGAACAACCAGGTGCACTTCTCAAAGTTCTGTCTTCTTGGAGGATTTGCCCACTCCACTGTCCTTCAGGGATGTCCTTCAGTAAAGGGCTGCAGTGCTGTAGCCATCCACTTTTGGGTGGTACATTGTGCAGAACCATATGTAAAACAGGTCCAAGTTTTCTCTTCCTCTATCAACTGATGATGAGGGACTCCCCAAGAAGGCAAAGCTTTGGCCTGGGAAAGAGAAGGTAACATGCAGGAGTTGTGACCATGAGCATTTGGGCTACTTCCACATGTATCTTACTTTTGCCTTCAGGACCCACTCAAGACCTATCTCGTATTTACCACTTTCCACTTTATTATGGAGTGCTTCTGTGCACACACAATTTTATGGATTTCATGGGTCAGACAATTTGCAGCTGATGATAGGCAACTCAGCTCTCATAGTAACTGGATGTCCCATGTGTAAATGATCAGACTCTACTCAGGTCCAGTAGCAGAACAAAAGCTGATTCTCAAAATGAGTAGTTATCTGAAGAAGATGGCATTGTTTTGCTCCAAAATCCTAAGGGTCTGTGTTGTGATTCTCTTATAGAGCCCTGCAAAAGGCACCAGACAGCACCTCTATTTACCACTAAAACTTCCAGCACCATTGGATCTGCTGGATCCTAGGGCCCAAGTGGTAGTGCTGCTTGCATAGCAGCCTGGACCTGTCACAGAGCCTCCTCTTGTTCTGATCCCCAATAAAAATGAGCAGCTTTCCTGGTCACTCTGTAAATGGGCCAGAGTAGCACACCCAAATGAGGAATGTGTTGTCTCCAAAATCTGAAGAGGCCAACTAAGCATTGTGCCTTTTTTTTTTTTTTTTTTGGTAATAGGAGGGGCCAGATGCAACAGCTCTTCCTTCACTTTAGAAGGGATATATCAACATGCCCCACACCACTGAATACCTAGAAATTTCACTGAGGTGTAAGGTTCCTGTATTTTTGTTGGATTTATCTCCCATCCTCTCTCACGCAAATGCCTTATCACTAAGTCTAGAGTCTTTGCAATCTATGATATTATATCATATATAATATCCATTATATCATCAATATAATGGAACAGTTTGATGTCTTGTGGGAGTGAGAGATGATCAAGGTCCCTGTGGACAATATTATGACATAAGGCTGCAGAGTTGATATACCCCTGGGACATGACAGTGAAGGTAAACTGCTTGCCTTGTCAGCTAAAAGCAAACTCTTTCTGGTGGTCCTTACTAATGGCAACTGACAAAAAGCATTGGCCAGATCGACAGCTGCATACCAGGTATCAGGGGATGTGTTAATTTGCTCAAGCAATGATACCACATTTGAAAGAGTAGCTGAGATTAGAGTCACCATCTGGTTAAGTTTATGATAATCTACTGTCATCCTCCAAGATCCATCTGTTTTCTAGAAAGGCCAAATATGGGTGTTGAATGGGGATGTGGTGGGAATTACCACCCTTGCATGCTTCAGATCATTGATGGTGGCACTAATCTCTACAATCCCACCAGGTGTCCCGTATTGCTTTTGATTTACTATTTTGCTAGGCAGGGGAAGTCCTAGTGGCTCCCACTTGGCATTTCCTACCAAAATAGCCCTCACTCCACAATTCAGGAATCCAGTGTGGGAATTCTGCCAGTTATTGATTATGTCTATTCCAATTATGCATTCTGAAACTGGGGAAATAACCACAGAATGTTTACAGAGACCCACTGGGCCCACTATGAGATGGACCTGAAGTAAAACTCCATCAATCACCTGACCTCCATAACACCCTACTCTGAGTGGTGGACGACAGTGATATCCTGGATTTCCAGAAATTAATGTCACTTCTGAGCCAGTGTCCAATAATCCCCAAAATGTCTGATCATTTCATTTTCCCTAATGCATAGTTACTCTCGTAAAAGGCCATAGGTCTCCTTGGGAAAAGCTGGAAGGAAGATTAACAGTATAAATTTTGGGCAGTTTAACAGGATTCTTCCCCAAGGGGACCTGGCCTTCTCCTCATCCAAGCAGTTCTGGGTCTGAAAACAGACTCAAGTCTGGGAATTGATTAAGGGGCTGTGATTCTCTGCATCTGTAATTTGAGTTAGGTTTTTGTTCACTCCACCTAGAATGCTTCTGCTTATAGAGATCCAGAAGAAATTTAGCAGACTGCCCATCTATTTCACTTCTAGGTACACCATGATCTGTTAGCCAATGCCATAACTCTATGAGGCTCAGACTATTTTGAATGCTGCTTTCAATCTGGCTTTTATTGTGGTAGTCATGCCCACCTTATCTTTGGTGAATAACTGCCAATATTTGACTTTTATCAGCCTGCGTTCTGATCATTCCCATAATTTTTAAGAGTTTGAATTCCATTATAGCCCTCCCTACAGTAATATCTGGCTATAGAGAAGAGCATCCACAGAGCTCTTCAGGGAAGATGAAGTTGGTCTTACAAATTTATTCCTCACAGTCCTGGTTAATGTATGTTCCCTGGACATTTCTGTGGTGGGTGAGCAGGTCTTAAATGGTAAATCCATTCTAGCATTCCAATCTGTCTAAGGCTTTGAATTCCATTTCTACTGTTTACCAGGGCAAATTGGGAATCTCAACCTCAGACATGCTAGGCCATTTTTTGGTCCATGTTTCTTTCACTCAGCCACTCAAACTGTTAGGGCCCGGTTTTTTTTTTCAGAACAATTTATTGAAGTATATCATTCATACATGAACATACATAAACTAAGTGTTCAGTAAACATCGTGAACTTACAAAACAAACATGCACATCATACATGTCTCCCACATATCACCTCTCCCAGACACCCGGCATTGTTGTGAAACATTTGTTAACAAATCATGAAGAAGCATGATCAAAGTATTTGCACTAACTATAGCCCATATCTTTCTCCCCTATACATTTTTTAAGGATTTATTTATTTATTTATCTATTTACTTTTATCCATTTTTATCTCCCACCCCCCATTTTTGCTGTTTCTGTGTCCATTCACTGGCCAACATTCTGTGTCCACTTTCTGCCCTCTCTTCTCATCCTTCTCCTCCTGTCTTCACTGGGATTTGAGCCTCAGAATCTCTGATGTGGGAGACAGGCATCCTACTGCCTGTGTCCCCTTAGTTCCTGTTTTTTTGGTGCATTTCATCTTGGCTTTACCTTGTGTCAGTCTCCTGTTATATCATCATCTTACTGCATGGCTCACGGGGTTTGTCAGTGCACCCACACATGGGGCCTGGCAGCACACCCATTCACCGTGCCTGATGGTGCACCCGTGGATGGGGCCTAATGGCTCATCTGCTCACAGGGCCTGGTGGCACACCTGCATATGGGGCCTGGTGGCCCATGCACCTTCTATAATTTTCTTTTCATTACTTTTACCAGGTGGTCCTGGGGATCGAATCCAGTTCCCTCCATATGGGAGATGGATACCTAACAACCTGAGCAACATCCGTCCCCCTGCTACACCTCTCAAGGTTGACCAGTGAGACCCAAAGTTACAGCCTTTTCCCATACAGGATGGTCATATAATAAATCAGGCTTAGTTTATCACCAACATTCTAAAAACCAGACATAGGGAGAAAAACTAGGTCTGGGGACATATGCATGGTTTCTAATATAGCGAATGTTTAGCCTATCCTGATTATTACAAAATCAGGTCAGTGAGAATATTTGCATGTTAGAGCCCTTTTGAATGTCTCAAGTTACAGTGTAGAATCCAGAATTTCTGCTTAGTGGGTCCATATCAATAAATTCAGTGTGTTCCCACTTTATACTCCTTCCACCATTTTCCTATACCCTTAATACCCATTCCCAAACATATTCCCCTGATTTTTGTCTATAAAAGTTAGAAAACTCATGCAGTTCTTTCAGGGTATATTGTCCCTCTTCATGGTGACACCTTTGAGGGATTGTTGTGATTTTAGTCCAGTAATAGGTATCAAAGAGAGGAGAGTTGGTGGGGGTGGGTAAGGAGAAGGTTTAGAAATGCCTTGCAAGTGGCTGACCTCAAGGCATTTGTTTGCATTTTCTCCTGGTGAGATAGGATTAATCTCTTCAGGCAGGGGTTGGAAGTCTGATTCCTCAAGGCAGGGTTGAGATTGGCCAATGCAAGCTGGAGTTGAGTTGATATCTGCTTCAGGGTTGGGAGGAGCTCCAGACACCCTGGAGCAGGCCAGAGGCTGGGCAATGCAGGCTTTAGTTTGGCTGGTACCCACCTCAAGGCTGGAGGGAGGTGCCAACTCCCTGAGGCAGGCTGGAGGCTGGGTGACACAAGGTTCACAAAGTGTGGTCTCCACAGGCAGACCATCACAGGTTTATCTGGTAAGGTCTCAGCAGAATTCAGTTTTCCAATGTCTCCAAAAATATTATCATCATCACATATATCTCCATCCCAATCTTCTCGGTTACATTCTTTTCCCATCAATGCCTACATTTAACCAGATTCCCTTCAGGGTTTAGATTTTAGGTTCCTTTGTTACTCTGCTACTCACACATTGAAGAGTCTGAGTCTAGTTCTCAGATATATCAACCTGTACCTGCAGGAAACAAGATTGTCTTTCAGAGCATACATAGAAACTTTCACATCTTTCATGCAGAGTTTAAGTTGCAAATTTGAAGACTTTAACTAGTGTCTTTCTTTTGTAACTCTATCCTGAGTATCTAGGAGGAGCCAGACAGCATCATTATACCTTTTGAATCCACAAAAGTCTGTTAAGGTGCTGAAAACCTTCTCACCCAGATCCTTCTCTCTTATAAGCCTGGAAGTAGAGGAATCCAGTGATGATAATTTGTTATCTCCTTTGGCAACTCATGTCATTGACTAATAACCAATGTTGCTAATATTAATTATAAATATTAATAATATTAACTACTAATATATTAATAGTTAATATTAATTATTAGAAAGGGAGTCATTAGTACCCTTGAGTCCAATTAGAATAGGGAACCAATTGCAAAACTTCCAGAATCACCTGGGACATCAGTGTCTAAGATTCTGTTCCTCAAGAACCAATCCTGTTACCAACCTGCATTAGTCAGGGTTTTCTAGGGAACAGGATCAACAGAAGATATCTATAAATAGTATGGGATTTTATAAGATTCTGTCTCATGATCATGGGGATGCACAAGTCCAGGTACTGTAGGCAGGCTGTGGGGCTCTGCTGAAAGTGCAATGAAAGTCCTTGATGGGTTTCTGGGAGATGTTGACTGTCCAAAGATGAGCTAGGAAATTATCTGTGAATGCTGAAATCACTTCCCTTTTTTTTTTAATGACATTCAACTGATTGGACAAAATGTCACTCATTGCTGACAGCAGTCTCCCTGGTTGATACAGCTATAATCAGCCATCTATGCAGTAATCTCACTGATGACTAAAGCTTCTAAATGTCCTTGTGTTACAATTACCCCAGTGTTTGCTTGACAAAACAACTGGGCACAATTATCTGGCCAAATTGTCACACTAGCTTAGCCATGACACTAATGGTACATTTTTTTCCAAGATGGAATTACAGCTACTTTCTAAAGAGTGGCTTTGTTTTTTGGTGTTCACTTATTTAAAAATGCATATTCTTATTTAGATTATCAAATAATATTTAGGATTTTTCATTTGTAATCATTTTAGTAGTACTACCCATCTGTCAATTTTATGTAATGAATCACTTAGTTTTCCACATTTCCATTGATCCTTTGCCATGTTGAAGGTTTCAGTATAATGGACTTGTAGTAACATGAGGTAGCTAGAAATAACAGGCAAAAGGATTATGTGTTCCACACTTCCTCAGCTCATCCTCAATAGACAAAGTGTTTCATCTAGCTCTCCCTTTTCTGTAGGGCAATCATACAGATGATATTTTGGGGACTTAAATTTGGACACCAAGCAGTCTAAGCTTAAGTGCCAAGTGTTTTGTGCAATACAGGGAAGTGTTGGCTGCCAATCATCAGAAAAAGACACCTCAAATCACCCATTAACTCTCTTTATTAGATACACTCAGGTTCACTCTCCCTAATTCCTTTAAGTCTTGAGCTCCTTGTTCACTGCCACTCTAACCCAACCGCTTATAGGAATTTTATTGATTTAACTTCCACCTACGTAATACCTCCAGGACCCTGAATCCTCAGTTTATTGTCTTCCACTCATGCAATTATACTTTCTTCCTCCATAACTCAGGTCTTTTAGGGGATGAACATAGATCATCCACTAAACCCTGATTTAAAAAATCCATTTCTTCTGGTTGTCTCAATTTCAAGTAAGTTTTCATCATGTCTCCCTAACATTTCATATAATTCTCTCTAGTTCTTTTGATTTCAATGATTGTTCCTTTCTGTTGGATTTGTACTCCACTAATCCTACCCTCTTTTCACTCTCATCTACACTGTGAAGTCTTCAATCTCTTTCTGATCCAGCTTTGATTCCTTTATTAATCATTATATGCAATCCCTTCCATTAGCCATGCATTCACTTATTTCTTTGTGTTTTTATCATTTACGCGGTCAAATCACAACTCTGGTTATTTCCAACTACCAGCTTGTTTTAATTTTGCACCCACATAACTGAGTGTGGCTGGAAGGAATAATACAGCCAAGTTGACCAGCTTCATCCCAAATAATGATTGCTAATTACTAATGCCATGCAATCCTATTTAATACCCTTAGTTTATTCAGCCCCTAACTTTCCTATATGACTAGTACATTTTCCTGTCTCTGCTAAAACTTCAAACACTTCCAGGCTTATCCACATTTGAATATGATTGCCTAGCATTTTTCACACACTACTGAGCTAGAAACTGAGGATACAAATAATGAATTCCACCAGTCATGCTCACAAGGACTGGCTCCTACTGGCATATTTTGGTCTTTGATGAAAATAGCTGTTTATGTGTTTTTCTGCTTCCTGTAGTTTTTTGTAATTGCCAGGGTGAGTTCCTAAAGGGTAAATCATATAGGTATTACATTATATTTGCTCTTACATAGCTAATTATGGTATGCTTTAACAATGAGAACTGGCCACAGGTTCAGAGAGGAGGCCTTAGGAAATCAGGTGGGAGGTAATTTACTGATATAATTCAGATCACACCAGTTCAGAGCATTTTGGTGAACAATTTGGTAAGTGGGTCACTAACTTAGTTTGCCAGGTCTGTTTTAACAAAGTACCACAGACTGGTTGGTTTAAATTACTGGAATTTATTTTCTCACAGTTTTCAGACTAGAAATCTAAAATCAAAGTGTCGGTGACATCATGGTTTCTCTGAAATCTGTGGGATTCTAGTGGTAGCTTGCTGGCAATCCATACATAATGTAATCTCTGCCCCTGTCATTATCTGTCTCTCTCCCTAATTATCTCCTCCTATTGTGTCCAAATTTCCTTTGCTTAGAAGGACTCCAATCATATAGGATTAAGGGCCACTTTAATTCCGTTTGGCATTATCTCAATAGGATCTTAGAAGAGTCTATTTATATGTGACATCACATCTATAGAACTCAGGCTTGGGACTTGAACATGTCTTTGTCGGGTACATGATTCAATCCATAGCAGTCTCTTTGGCCAGTAAATTTAACTAAGTGTACCTTTTAATCAAGTATGCAGTATTTTATCCAGCTACAAGTAGGGTTTGAATTCAGGAAGTCATATATTAGTAGAAGTAAAAGTTTGCATCCATGTTTATTTCTTGTTAATACAAATGATATATTGAACTCTATAATTTAAATGAGAGAAATATGAAATATAAGAGATGCACACAAATAACAAGTTTTGGAATGAAAATTTAATATTGTAATGTAACAAATTTATTAAATGTTTAAAATTGTTTGAAAGGATATTCTTCCTCTTGTTGCTGTGTACTTACTCTCTGACAGGCATTATATTTATTTATATTTATTTACTCATAAAATACTGCAGAAATACTATCAGGTAGGTGTGAGTATTAGTGCTGTATGGTATAAGAAATGTAATCATTCAAAAAAGAAAATAATTTGGAAGCATCTGTCCTCTGAAATATTAAAATAAACAAACACAGTATTTCACTTGAACAGAAAATCCAGAAAGCTCCAATTATATATCAAATTTAGTAGCTGAGAATTGAGAGGTTCCATATCAGGATAAAAATGGAAAGTATAATAAATAACATTCCAAATACCAAATAAAGCAGCAAACAAAATATCACAAAATTAAATAATGAAACTTCAAAAAAGGTCTACATTAAAATGTATTTGAACAAAAATGATTGCAGAAGTATTAAAAATATTTCTATGATTTAAAAAAATGGCAGTCTAAAAATTTCCATCTGGCCTTACAAAACTTTTGTTCCAATTGTTCATCTGCATCTATCTTGCTAGATGCATATTTAAAAATAAATGACTTTTAAAAGTAGACCAATTGTTGCCATTTTGGCATCTTATACCTCTATACTGCCCCATGACCAATGAAAGTCATTTTCTCCACAACTTCTAAGAATTTGAACAGTGAACAAGCCTTAAAATAATAAAAGCTGACTGAGCTCCAGTTAAAGCTACTTGCTCCCTATATTTCATCTAAAACATGATCTCACCTTTCAATATTTTAATAAGGTCTTAAGTTAATATCTTTAATGAGATTTTCTTCCTCTCTCACAGTATAAAAAATAGTTACATTTACAATTTCAAATATATAAAATCAATAGAAACAAAGCTAAAAGCTAAGTATACTGTTCAGTTTTCCTTTTTTTATTCTAGTACCATATATACCACCAAACATTTTCTCTTTTAACCAAATTCAAACATAAAATTCAGTGCTGTTAATTACATTCAATATGTTGTACTACTTTCACCATCATCCATTAACAAAACTTTCCATCATCCCAAACAGAAATTCTGTACCAATTAAGCATTAGACTAATAGTTAATAGTATGCAGAATTATAATAATATTCTTTAGTCAATTGTAACAGAAGTAACATAATAATGCAAAATGCTGAAGTTAGGGAAAATTATGTATATGTGGTCATATATGTGGACTTCTATGTTTTGCATAATTTTTCTGGGAAAACTCCAAATTTTATAATAAAATATATTTTACAAAAAACTAAATATAAGCCTAGAAAACAAATATAAAAGAACTGGCAATCATATAATCTTACCTTAACTTAATGAGTATCAACAAACAGGTATTAGAGAAGCATCCAATTAATAAGGAAATTCAGGTAATTAAAATTAAATCTTATAATAAAATCATGAAAATCTAATCAATACAATGAAAATAAAATATATTATCACATTTTATTTAATGCCAATATAATTATCAATACATGCAAAATAGACAAAATACAGATTTTCTTGCATATTGTAAAAATCTTGAGAGTATAAGTGTATGTTTATTATTTTCTTTTCTTTACACTTTACTAAGACTTTAATGCCATAGTCTGAGTACCCAGTAATACCAGAAATTCTGATTCAATGGAAATTTATTAAGAGAAAGTTTTCATGCTTATGTTAGTTCCTCTTGCTGCTTTAAAATTTACCAGATATTGAGTGGCTTAATGTTTTAAAAAAAATACTATTTTAAAGTTCTGTGAATTAGAAATCTAACACAAGTTACACTTGGTTAAATTCAAAGTATCAACATGGATCCATTTCTTTTTGGAGTCTCTAGAGAAAAGCCATTTCTATGTTTTTTCCATTCTCTAAAACTCACATATTCTTTGACTCAGAGCCCCTTTCATTCATCTTCAAAACCTGCAATGATACATTTCCCTGACCATGCTTTGGTAGATGTGTCTCACACTGACTATACTTCTACAGTTGAGAACAATTATCTACTTTTAATAACCCATGTAATTACATTGGGCCCACAGAGTTAATCCATGAGAATCTCACCATCTCAAGTTCTTAATAAGTTCTGCAAAAACTCTTTTGCCATGTAAGACAACATATTCACAATTCCCAAAGATTAGAGCATAGACATCTTTGCAGTTCATTTATCTGTTTATCACACTTATACACCCATGTAATCCTGGTTTACTGGGACCACACTCAATATAACTGATATCTCACTCTTGAAAATTCTGATTTAATAATTGTGCATTAGTGAACATGCATATGCCAACCTTATTTTAGCATTTTCAAATGAAATGCTTAGCAAATTAAGAAATATTAAATTATTTGCCTTAGATTAAAGAATACCTATGTAATTATAAAAAGAAAAAGAGAAAGAAAAAGAGAAGAAATAAAATAAAACATAGAATTTAGAATTTAACCTTTCTCTGTACTAATTCTTTTGTGTTTTTTTTTTCCTCAGAAAATTTACAGTGGCTTACTTTCCATAGGATTTTCCACAAAGCTGCCTTGATATACTTGTTCCTTATGTTATTTAAATAGTTTTCAAAGAGAGAGGTACCAGGTCATAGGAGACAGACACCAAAATATCTAAAACAGTTGGTGAATCAGGGTCTGGCTTCAGATAGGTGAAGAGAGCAGTCACAAAGGAAAATGTGGTCACAGTTATGACATGAGGCCCACAGGTGAAGAAGGCTTTGGATCATCCTTATATGGATGACATTCTTAGAACTGTATTGAAAATGGAAAAAAGCTAATGGAAACTAAAAAGAAAAGTCCAAATGTAACTTCTATTGCAACATTGGCAACAATGATTTCTTTGGGCAAGAAATCTTCGGTAGAGAGGGGCCAATGTAGATAAAATGATGAACATTTCTTGAACCACAACATATAATGAGAATGTGCCAGAGGAGTATAAACCTCCAAAAGTTCCTCCAAAGACACAGGTTCTAACTGTCATCTGCACAGACTCCACTGTTCATGAAAATGTCATATTGCAGTGAGTGGCAGATGGCTACCTAACAATAATACAACATGGCCTTGATGATCAACATCTCAAATGCAGAGAAGGGAATCACCAACAAGACACATAACACACATCCTGAAAAGGAAATGATTCTCCTATGGAACAAAGAGTTGAGAATAAAGTTTGGGAAAGATAAGTTCTTCATGGAAAAGTAAGGGGAGTGTAAAGAAACTGGTCCAGAGTGATGAAGGTGATAATGAGAAAACTTGATCTCTACATGTGAAAGAATGAAGATGAACCCCTAATTCACACCATATGCAAAAACCAACTCAAAATGGATAAAAGTCCAAAATATAAGATATGTATTATAAACAAATTATAAATATAATATAAATTTATAATTTACTTAAAATTATAAAACACCTATAAGAAAACTGGGAAATATCTTTAGGATCTTGTGGTAGGCAATGGTTTCTTTTACTTTACACCAAAAAAAAAAAATATTGTTGTTACTGTTCTCAATTTCAATTATTTCTGCTCTAATCTTTGCTATTTCTTTCCTTCTGTTTGCTTTGGGATTACTTTGTTGTTCTTTTTCCAGTTCCTCCAAGTGTTCAGTTATGCCTTTGATTTAGCTCTTTCTTCCTTCTTAATAAACTCATCTAGGGCTACAAATTTCCCTCTCAGCAATGCCTTTGCTGCATCCCATAAGTTTTGATATGTTGTGTTCTTTTTTCATTCAAGATATTTATTGATTTCTTTTGCACATTCTTCTTTGACCTATTGAATGTTTAAGAATGTGTTGTTTGAGTTCCATATTTGTGAATTTATCAGTTCTCTACCTATTATTTACTTCCAGCTTCATTCCATTATGATCAGAGAAAGCACTTTGTATAATTTCAGTCCTTTTACATTTATTGAGATCTCTTTTGTGACTCATCATCTGATCTATCCTGGAGAAAGATCCATGAGCACTTGAGAAGAATGTATATCCTGCTGATTTGGGATGCAATGTTGCATATATGTCTGTTAGGTATAGTTAATTTACCATGCTGATGTGCTACCTAGTTGATTTATTAATGTGAATGGTGTTTTGAAGACTTCAACTGTCCTTGTAGAGACATCTATTCTCTTTCCAGTTTTGCCAGTGTCTGCCTCAACCAATTTGGGGCACCCTGGTTAGATGAATAAATATTTATGGTTGTTATTTCTTTCTGGTGGACTGCCCCTTTTATTAATACACAATTTCCTTATTTATTTCTATAACAATTTTCTATTTAAATTCTGTTTTGTTTGATATTAATATATTTACCTCTGATCATTTTTGATTACTGTTTTTGTGGAATATCTTTCTAATCCTTCACTGTCAGCTTATTTGTATCCTTGGGTCTAAGGTGAGTCTCTTGTAGAAAGCATGTATATGGCTCATATTTATAATCTATTCTGTCAGCTTGTGTCTTTTGATTGGGGGGCATTCATCAATTGACAATTTTATTCAATGTTAGTACTGTATATGCATTACTTACTTCAACAATTTTATTCTTTGGCTTTCATATGTCGTATATATATTTTTTCTTTCTTTTATCCTTTTAGTGATCCTTTCTGATAATCATTTCTACACTCTTCTCCAACCCTCTCTGTATTGTCTTCTCATTTCATTTTACAGAGTTTTCTCTATAATTTCTTTTAGGACTGCTTTCTTGGAGATTAATTCCCTCAGTTTCTATTTATCTGTGAATATTCAACCCTCTCAACGTCTGTTTTTCTGTGAATATTCACCCTCATTTTTTTAAGGACATTTTTGCCTGAAAGAATTCTTGGCTTGCAGATTTTATCTTTCATTACCTTAAATATATCATAGCACTGCCTTCCCAGTTTCATATTTTCTGATGAGAAATCTGCACTAATTCTTATTAAAGTTCCATTATATGTGATGGATCATGATTTCCTCTTGCTGAATTCAGAATTCTCTCTTTACATTTGGCAATTTACATTCTACGTATGTATCAGAGTAAATCTATAGATTTAATATTTTTGTAGTGTGTTGCACTTCTTGGACATCGATTTTCATGTCTTTCATCAGCGTTGGCAAGTTTTGGGCCATCATTTCCTCAAATATACTTTCTTCCACTTTTCCATTCTATTATTCCAATGAAAATGTGATGACCTGCATGTTAGTGTTGTTCAGGCTATCATTCATTTCCTTAAGGCCCTGCTCAATTTTTTCCATTCTTTTTCTATTATTTCTTCTGTCTGTTCAATTTCAGATATCCTGTTTTCTACATCGCTGATCCTTTCTTCTGCAAGTTCAAATTTGGTGTTGGAAGCATCTAATCTATTTTAATGTGACCCATTGCCTTTAATTCAAATAAATTCCTTCATTTTTCTATTTAATCTTTCAAATTTTCCTTTCTGCTCATTCAATGTCTTCTTAATATCCCTATCTCTTTAGCCATAGTTTCTTTTAACTTCTTGAACTATTTTAGGAAATTTGTTTGAACATCATTGATGAGCTATTTCAAATTCTGCATCTCACCTGGCATTTTAATTTACTTTTCTGGGCCATATCTTCACGTTTCTAATATGGATTGTAAATTTATGCTGATGTACAGATGTATGATTATGATGGTGAGTGTATGCTGATGGTCAACTTCTTTCTCTTGTTTACGGATTTATTGTTTTTGCATTTGCTTTAAGGTTGTTCTTTCATTATTGGTTCAACTTATTATAAGTCAATAAAATTGCCCATATTTAACTACCAAAACAGTGCCAGGTACACACTTATATAGCGCAGAACAGGGTCCAGGGGAGGAGCCATTAAAATGCACTCTTTTATTTCAAGGAATATTGTGGCAGTTTGAAATTCTTTTATGAATCCCAAAAAGAGAACTACTCTATTCCTGTGGGAGTGACACCCTTTTGACTTGATTATGCCAAGGTTTGTCTCCATTCTCTTGCTGGATCTGATAGAAATGGAGACACATTGAGGCACACAAAGAAAAAGGGAGCAGTCATATTATATTGAGCCTGCCATGTGAGAGAGAGAAGGCTGCAGGAAAACATAAGCCCCTGAGATTATCAAAAATCTAAGGCCCGGGAACAGATACACCATATGCCTGATAGCTTGCAGCTAAACTCAGGAAGAGAGTAGAGCAGCTGAGACTGAAAGAGGAGGCTGAGAAAGAGAAAAGCCCTGTGCCTGATAACTGACAGGTGAACTCTGGGAGGTGGGCCCTGAGCGATGGTAGATTCTGGAGGGGAAAGCAGAGACCTTGGCTGAGAATGGTGGCTATTTTTGCAAAATGGCAGCACACTTTTGTGAGAAAACATCTTTGACTGTGCCTTTGTTTGGATATTTCATGGCTTTGGAAATGTAAGCTTTTACCCCAAATCAATCCCCTTTATAAAAGCAAACACATTTCTGGTAATTTGTATCAGCAGCCCCTTGGCAAACTAAAACAAATATACTTTCCTGTCCTGCCAGCAGTTGACAATCTTTAGCAAATATTTTCCCTCAGCCCTATGGTGGAATGTGATTATTCCATCCTCCACTAGTTGTGTAGTGCAGAAACAATGGTTGCAGGGTTTTTTCCTAGAATCCAGGTATTCAGAGGCAGTCCCCACAGCCCAAACTCAAGTATCATAAGCCAGCCAGGCCTTGGTCTCACCATCTCTTTTACCAGGGAAGGACAATCTCCATTCTTCTGTATGTTAGTGGCAACCAGACCTGGTCACAGGTGTTTGCCCTGAGGGTATGGGATGGGCTCCATTCGTCATGGTAGTAATATATCCATGGTGAGCTCTTCAGCTTCTCTCTCTCCCTCCTCTGCTCTTTCCTGAATAATAGACAGCGTTCCCCTACTCTGCAAACTTCTGAAACAGTTCTATTCAGACAGTTTCTGCCTTTCCTTTTAGTGTTTTTAAAAAAGAAATGATCTTGGAAATGGTTGTGGCTCAGTGGATAGAGCTCCTGTTTACCATATGGGAGGCCCCGGGTTGGCTTCCCGGGGCCTCCTTGTGAGAGCAGACCAGCCCGTGCGGCGCGGTGGGCTGATGCAGCGGGACCTCACAGCAAGGGTGAGATAAGCAGACATGGAGAAAACACACAGCTAATGGACACAGCAAGCACAAGCAGCAAGGGGGGGATAAATAAATAAATAAATAAATCTTTAAAAAAGAAAAAAGATATGATCTATTTTTGTCTCTCCACTGACATCTTCCAAGTTCTCTATATTTTTCAATTTACTGAAACTTGTTTTCTGAACTAACATATTGTCTATCCTGGAGAATGATCCATGTGCACCAGAGAAGAATTTGTATTCTGCTGATGTTGGCTGAATTTTTCTACATATGTCTCTTAGGTTTAGCTGGTTTAGAAAGTCATTCAAGTCTTGTATTTTCCTTTTTGGTCTTCTGTTTAGACTTTTTATCCACTAAGGAAAGTGGTGTTTTGAAGTCTTTTACTATTAATATAGAACCATCTATTCTCCCTTCAAATAAATCAGTATTTGCTCCATATATTTTAGGGCTCTGTCATTTGACGCAAAGAGATTTATGATGACTTCTTGTTGATTGACTTATTTATCTGTAGAATGTGAGCTTCTATATCCCTCATAACAGTTTTTGACTTAAAGACCATTTTATCCAAAATTAGTTTAGCTGCCCCAACTCTCTTTTGTTAATGATTTCATGGTCTATTTTTGCCATCATTTCATTTTCAAACAACTTGTAGCTTTGAATTTATGGAGTCTCATAAACACCATGTACTTGTGTCATGCTTTTTAATACATTTGCCAATCTCTTGCACTTATAAGCTGTTTACACATAGGAGTTTAATCCATTTACACTACAGTTAATCCATTTAATGATAAAGCATGACTTTTCCTGTCATTTTGCTATTTGGTCTTTGTATATCTTAAACCTTTTTCTCCATCAATTTCTTTATTAATACCTACTTTCATATTTATTTGATTTTATGGTGCCATTTTGTGACTCAGTGATACAGAATTCCTTAATTTCTCACTGTATTCGTCAGCCAAAGGGGTGATGATGCAAAATACCAGAAATTTGCTGGTTTTTATAAAAGGGTATTTATTTGGTGTAGAAGCTTACAAGGCCCTAAAGAGTCCAACTCAAGGTACCATAAGAGGTAATTTCTCACCCAGAGTCTGTTGCCACATGTTGAAGAAAGATGGTGAGTGATAGCTGCAAGGGTTCATCCTTTCTTCTTCCTCTTAAGGCTCTGTAGTTCCAGCTTCTTCCAGGCTCAGTTATAGGCTGGCATAAGGCTTGTTTCTCTTCAGGCCTCCTCAGGTGCTCAGGGCTCTTGTATCTTCAGCCGCAAACTATCAGAATTCCTCATCTCTCTACCCAAGGATTTGTGTATGGAGCACCTTCTCTTCCTGCATATCTGCTTCTCTGTGTATCTACTTCTGTGTCGGAGTCTGTTTAATCAGCCCATCAATGGGGCTAATGATGTGGTCAAATCAAAGAATTTACCTTAACATGATCAAGTAAACATAAAGACTTTGAATTTAGATCAATCAAAATGTATCATGCCCAGAGGAACAAACCAGCTTACAAACACAAAAAATATCTTGGAATTAATATATAATATCAAACTGTCAAACTCACTGTTTTTAGATAATTTTATTTAAAATGTTTAATTATAAATTTATATAAGAATGAAATTTATTTTGGATGCAATTTAACCATATCAATGAATTTTAGCTATAAAAATACCAAGCTTATTATTTTAATTTTAATATTATTTGTTGCCATAATTTTGTTTTTCTATTTAAGAAGTTTTCTACTTTTAGGGAAAAAAATGATTGTTTTTCTAATTTCTTATTCATATTTCAAAGTGATAGGAATTTCTTATACATCTTTTCTTGTATATCATTGACATATTTCAACAATTGCCATTTTATGTGTTCTCTGAGAATGTATGTGTGTTTGAATATATGATAAATTTCACATAAATTTAATGACTATTAAAATATGATAATTACAAAGTGTAATCTGACAATGCCTGAGGATTAACTTTTTCTTCAATTATTTGTTTTTAGTAGTAGGATGGATGTGATCATGAGAATTTCAGAGAAAATTACCCAAGACAAAAATCACAATATAGTCAAAATAGTATTCATTAAGGAAGGCAAAATAAAGACATCTTACAACACACATAAACAGGTAGATTCAAACAGTATCATTGCCATCATTTTAAAGGGATTTCTTCATACAAAATAAAATACTACTAGAGCTACACCAAGGCATGTAGAGCAAGGAAAGTGGTAAATTTATCAGTAAATTAAAATAAACCCTGGCTGTAACATGAAAATTAAAAGTATCTTCTATAATATTATAAAAATATTCAGTAAATTACATGAAACAAAAGGATGCTTGTTGAGATGGCTATAACTAAAGCAGTAGGTTCTTTTTTAAAATGTCTTTGCATTAAATAAGATGAAATTAAAGGTATGATTAAACCTAAACTTTGATAAACTAAGTTTGTATGTTGTTGATATGTTTGGTTCAACATAAAAATTAAGTAATTGGTGATTGGGTGTCAGGGTACCCATATTATACAATAATCATGTTTAGATGACTTCATTCAGCCTAGATAGGTTTTGCCTGCTTTTGAACTTTAGATAAATAAAACATATTTTTGCCTGCATTTTTGCCAGAATTTTTCATTCCAAATTAAATATCAAAAAGTAATCTATGTTATTAATGTGTGACATAATTTGATTGTTTTCTTTGATGTATATGATTCTATTTTATGAATATATAACAATTTATATGTACATTTTCTCATTTACTGACATTTCTATTATTTTCAGTTTCATATCTATTACACATAATATTATCATTTGAATTCTTGTATATGTTGTTTGAGTTTCAGTTTGTATTTTCATCATGACTAATGATACTGGATCTTATATTTGAGGATATGGGATCTGTAATATATAGGAGAATATATTCTCTGAACCCAATGAAAAGATTATGCTCTATTGTACAAACAAATATTTGGGGGCCCAGTTCTTTCCATGAGCACCATTTAAAATATAAAATATTATTCAGCCAGGTGCAAATACCACCATTGATTTATCAGGATAGAATATCTAACTCAGTCAATTATTTTTTCACACATTACTTTATATGAACTGGTTTTTCTTTCCTTCCTTTTATCTCTGGAATTTTACTTTACAAATCAGGACACAATTTTTTTGACGCCATTGACCCTCCTTATTACACCATGCTCTTTGGGTAAGTATTTCCTACTTCTTTGGACAAAAGTGAGTATGAAGGCACAGTGGAAGCACTTGTCACAAATACTTGCAAGTTAAAAATTGACAAAAGTCACTCAGTATCACCATGCAAATGGCATTGATTTAGAATTACCTAAAAGATTTCCAAGTGGCAAATGAATATGTGAGAAATTTTCAAATTCACTAAGAATGAATTACGAGGTAAAACAATAAACACCAATTTATAGCCATTGAAAAGTTCCAGATTTTAACAGTGTTTTCCAAGTGGCTGTACAAGTGATGAGAAAAGTTTCATTTCCCATAGTTTCATTACATAAAACTGAAATGACAGTTTGGCAGTTCCTCAGGTAGCTAAGTAGAGAACTTCCATATGATCCAGCAATTCTTTACTAGAAATATATCCATAAGAACTGAAAACTTACATGAACAGACATGTGCACACTGATATTCATAGCAGCATTATTCACAATTGCAAAATATAGAAACAAGCCAAGTGTCCATTGAACAATGAAAGATAAGCAAAATTTGATATATACATACCATGGAATACTATGCTGCTGTAAGAGGAAATGAAATTGGGACACATATGATAAAATGGATGAATCTTGAAGACATTATGCTAAGTGAGGTAAGCCAGACACAAAAGGACAAATATTGCATGGTCTCAATAATATGAACTAAATACTAAGAATAAATCTATGGAGTTAAAACCTAGAATATACATTATTAGGAGATATGAGGAAGGCTTTGAAAGACTATGGATGCTTGATGTATGTAGAAGTTTTAAATAACTTTACTGTAAAAGTTTAGAAATGTATGGAGTTGATGACAACACATTATAGTGATTAGCAGCTGTTTTATAAATGGAAATGTGACTGGAAAAGGTAGTCTATGAATGTAAATTTCAATTAAAAGAAAGCTAGGGAATAATCTAGGGACTGAATAATACAGTGACCCAGAGGTGGATGAGAACTGTGGTTGATGGTACAGATGCAATAATGTCCTTCTGTGAGCTAGAGTAGATGTACATCATGATTGTAGGGTGGTGGGAAAGCAGAGAAGCATGGGAAAAATACAACTTGTGTGACCTATAGACTGTGGTTAACAGCAATACTATAACATTCTTGCATCAATTTCAAAGATGTACTATGTTGATAATGGGGGAGTATGGAAAAACTGTGCCAAATGTACACTATGGACCTTTGTTGTTGGTAACAGTCTGATGATATTATCTCATAATCTGAAACAAATATTGCATCATGGTGTGGTGTATTGATTAAAAGGAGTTGTATAGGAATTCTACACATGTGCATGAATGTTTGGAAAGTTCACAACTTCTGTAACAAAAAAGATACTTAAAAAATAATAGGTTGGTCTGGGGGTAAATAACCTGGGAAGTAAGCACACAGAGGAGCAGTACAGCTGAGCTTTGAGGGAAGCAAGCCCCTGGGAGAGTGACAGAGCCAGTCACATAATAGTCTACAGCTGGCTTTGTGGAGAGAGCAGGGCAGCTGATCCCAGAAAGAAACAATACCTGGGAAGAGAGGAACCCAGGAAGCCTGAACTCTTGGCAGCCATCAGCAGCCATCTTGCTGCAACATGTGTCAACAGACTTTGGTGAGGGAAGCAATTTATGCATTATGGCCTGGTAACTGTAAGTTTCTACTCCAAATAAATACCCTTTATAAAAGCCAATATATTTCTGGTAATTTGCATCAGAACCACATTGGCTGAGTAATACACTATGTTAAGTTTCAATTTCACAAGAAAATATTAATAAGTGCAATTATCAATATCAAAGCCTGGATACTGGTCTATCTTCCTTCACTAGGCAATGGCCTTGAATTCAGGGGCATCATATTAGAAAATGTAGCAGAATGTCATAGAATGGGAAGTCAATATTCTATCATTTGTTGTGTGGGTCTCCACCCACCAAGACAATACCCCATGAACCACTAGACATATTCATATGTCTTAGAGGCTTGCCTCAAGTGCACCCCTCCCCACACATCTTGTCATCACTGACATCCTGCACCAGTGATCCTCCCCTGCAACATTTGTGACCCTTCTCAAAAACATGCTCTTAAACAAATAATGGATTGAGGAAGAAATATGAATAGAAATAAGGAAATATATTGAAGGGAACGAAAATGAATAGATTCTTGCATATATGTTCAAGTAATATTTGACAAGGCTACCAAGCCCAGTCAATTGAGATATATTGATTTCTTCAACAAATGGTGCCAGGAGGACTGGATATCCAAAGCCAAAAGAATGGAGAGAAACATTATCTAATGTCCTATACATAAAGTAACTAAAGAGAAATCAAAGATCTAAATAGAAGCGCCAAGACCCTAAAACTCTAGAAGATAATCTAGAAGCATCTACAAAATCTTATATTAGGAAATTATTTCATAAACTTTACACGTAAAGTGTGAGAAACAAAAGAAAAATAGATAAATGGGACCTTCTCAAGTTAAAAGTTATGCACTCCAAAGAAGTTTGTCAAGAAAATATTAAAGCTGCCCACTCAATGGGAGAAAATATTTGGAGACCATTTATCTGATAAGAACTATATTAGTCAGTCAAAGGGGTACTGATGTAAAGAACCAGAATTCTGTTGGCTTTTATAAAGGGCATTTATTTGGGATAGAAGCCCAATGTGTTGGAGACTCAACCTTGCACACCCTAATGACATGATCAAATAAAAGCCTTAATCTTGAGTTGATCAAGTGAAAGTGAAACCTCTGAATCTAATACAATCTAATATGCTCAGAGCAACAGACCAGTTTACAAACACAATCCAATATCTATTTTTGGAATTCATAATCAATACCAAACTGTCACATTCCACAATCTGAATTCGAAAAGATATTACAATATTTAAAAAAAAAAAACAAAATCATATCACAATCAGTTTAAGGAAATATAGTTTGTCTTGGGGTAAAGTCTAATCTGTGTGTAGACCTTTGAAATTCACAAAACTATTTATCTGCTTCCAATATACAAAGGGTAAGAAAAAGGGTAAACATTTGTATTACCATAAGGAGAAATTGGGAGGGAAACATGAGTAATGTGTCCCCTACAGGTCCATAAACCTGCAAGGCATACTTCAATAGATTTCAAAATCTGAGAGTCATTCTTCAGATGACTTAAGATGATGGTTTCTTCTCCCTGGGGCCTCAGAAGGCCCACACATTCCACAGGATTGTCCAATGGCCATTTCCTTGATTCCACCCTCATCAAGCCTCTGGGTGGTGATTGAGTTCCAGATCTCACCCCACAAGAGCATTGGGGTGATGGTCAAACTTTATCCAATCATTGGGTGGTTAAAGTCTCAGCCCCCTTAGTACAGGGAGGTGGAGGCAACATTCTCCCTAATCTCTGGTATACAGGCTCAAACCTCTCAGAGTAGTGAGCTGGTGACCAGGCCTTCCTTAATCTGTGGGGGACAGACCCAACCTTCTCAGACTTATGGGGTGTTGACCTTATTCTCCCCAACCTTTGGAAAATGTACTCCAATCTCTCTGTAGCCTGAGGTGGCAAAACTCTCCCTGAGCATCAGGCTGGAACATCAACCTTCTTCAACTCTCAGGGCAAGCTGACCTTCTCCAAACAAATGTGTGTGGTTCTTCTCTTGGCCCAAGGTTTTTTAATTATAGATCTCAGCCTCCATGATTTTCCTCTTAAAGCTGTCTTCCCTTCCATCTTTCCCCTACACATCTTTTTCATACTAGGCTGACAGTGATTTTGTTCATACAGCTTTCTCAAAAAGCTTGTTGGTTTAGCACACAAGAAGCAGGAGTCCAAGCTATCAGACATTAAGACTTTCCACAAGTCCTTCCTGGATAACTGCATTTTTGATCCTGACTTATAAGTTCCAAGTACAGTTAATTCCTCAAATGGTACACTATCATTTAGGGACTTGATTTCCAGAGGCCTAGAATTTCTCAAATCAGTTTCTGGTTTCTTTGTGCCCAACAATTCTGTTATCAGCTTATCTCTCTCATCTAATATTTTGTTATAAGTTGCAAGGAGAAGCCAAGCTGTATTCTCTGAATTTCCTTTGGAAACTTCTTCAGCTAAATGCCCAGACTCACCATTTTCAAATTCTGTCTTCAAATCAAACATCAGAAGTTTATGTTGTTAAGTTATCTGTAACTTTAAAGCACAGATTTCCTTTCCTCCAGTTACCAACAATAGTTTCATTTATTTCTAAGGCCTCATAAAAAGTCTCTTTAGTGTCCATATTTCTATCAGTAGTCTCTTCAAGATAACTTGAGTTGGACTCTTTAGGGCCTTATTACTGTAAGCTTCTACCCCAAATAAATATCCTTTATGATACCAACAGATTTCTGGTACTTTGCATCAGTACCTCTTTGGCTGACTAATATAGAATTTGGTACCAAGAAGTGGGTTGGTCCATTTGCAATTACCAAAATTTTGGAATGGTTTTATAAATGTGCAAGGGATAGCTTTTGAAGGAACTCTGAGATACTGGATAGATAAAGCCTAGATTGCTTTAAAGAGACTTTTTATAAGAATATGGACAAAAGAGGTACTTTCTCACCCAAAGTCAATGGCCAAGTGTTGAAGCAAAATGCTGGGTGATGTCTGTGAGGATTCAGCCCTCAAATTTTCCTCTTAAGGCACCATGGTCTCAGCTTCTTATTATATCAGCTGTAGGCTGACATAAGTTTCATCTCTCTTTCTAGGACTCGTCTCTTTCTGGGCTTAGCTGCTCTGCTCTGTCTGAAAGGTCAACTGTAAACTATCAGGTGAATTGCTTGGCTGTTTCTTCAGGGCTCCAGCATTAAAACTAAACTCTGTCTTCTCCTTCTCCATATATGTACTTCTGTGTGAAAGTATGTTTTACTACCAACAAGAGGGTGGGGACTCAAATCTGCATAACCTAAAGATGTGGTCAAATAAAAACCCTAATCTTGATTTAATAAAGTAAAGGTGAAACCTCTGAATGTAATACAATCAAATACACCCAGAGGAACAGAGCAGTTAAAATCACAATCCAATATCTATTTTGGAATTCATAAACAATATCAAACTGCCAGAGGACCTAATATCTAAAATATATAAAGAAACCCCGCATCTCAAAAATAAAAATAGTCAACCTATTTAACAAATATGCAAGAGATTTGAATTGACATTTTTGGAAAGAAGAAATACAAGTGCCTTAAAATCACATGAAAAGATTCTCAGCATCACTAGCTATCAGGGAAATGACAAAGAAAACCACAATGAGATATCATATTACAACCATTAGACTGGCAGTATTAAAAAAACAGAGAACTAAAAGTGTTGGAGAGGATTGAAGTAATGGGAACACTCATCCACTGCTGGTGGAAATGTATAATGGTGCAGCCATTGTGGAGGATAGTTTGGCAGTTCCTCTGGAAACTAACTATAGAATTGCCATATAATACTGTAATCTCACTGCTGAGTATAAACTAGAAGAACTGAAAGCAGGGACATGACCAGATATATACACACCAATGTTCACAGTGGCATTATTCACTATTGCCAAAAGTGAGAAGCTACGCAAGTGTCCATCAACAGATGAATCAATAAGCAAAATGTGGTATATACATACAATGGAATATTATTCAGCTCTAAGAAGGAATGACATATTGACACACTGGACTATAAACCTTTATAACATTATGTTGAGTGAAGTAAACCAGCCATTAAGGGACAAATATTGCATGGTCTCATTGATATGACCTAAACTATTGATCAGACTCGCAGAGCAAGAGTCTGGAATATAGGTTATCAAGTAACAGAAAGGGAGTAGAGTGGGGTGAACCAACGCTCCATATGGGCCAAACACATGATGAGGTTGAAGGGATTTATTGGTGGAGGGGGGTGATTTTGGTGCAGGGATGTGAGTAGGGTTGGTGCCACAGGAATATTTGGATGGTTGGGATGGGCTTTCCATGGAACTGAGGGGAGGCCTGTAGGAAGGAACAGGTGAATTCTGGGGATTTGTAGGTCTGAATTTGGAACTGCAATGGTGGGAATGTTTATTTTTATTTTTTAAAATATGACAGGGGATAATCACTGGTGCAGGGCGTTTCTGATCAGAGGATATATAGGAAAGGGTGCACCTGGAGAATACTTCTATGGAATATGAATGTGTTTATCTTGTCATATTGTGTTATCTCAAGGAGGCTTAAAAGGAAAGAGGAAGATTGAATACTCACAGGCATCAACTGCCATCTTACTTCAACACAAGGGAAAGAGTTTGGTAAGGAATTAACCTTGAGTTGGACTCTTTAAGGCCTTTTAACTGTAAGCTGTTACCCCAAATAAATACCCTTCATAAAAGCCAACAGATTAATGGTGCTTTGCATCAGCACCCCTTTGGCTAATACAATAGCCCTGGTACATTCTGAAATAGAGGGGCAAGAATATCTTGAGTACATAGGTGGTGACTAATAAAAGAAAGCAGACCACTATGTTATGACCTCAATATTAATGCATGTAACTGGGGAAGCGGATGTAGCTCAAGTGATTGAGCACCTGCTTCCCATGTACAGGGTCCTGGTTTCAATCCCCAGTACCTCCTAGAAATAAAACAAACAACCAATCAATCAAACAAAAAACATCATTGGGGAGTGGATGTAGCTCAGATTTTGAGTGTCTTTTTCCCATGTCCTAGGTACTGGGTCCAATCCCTGGTACCTCCTAAAAAAATAATGCATTTAGCTCTAAACTTTATTCTTCATAAATTGAAGTTCTGAGGGAAGGAAGAGGGATGAATGGGTGGAAAAGAGCCTCTTTGGAGTGTTAGAATTGTTTTGCATGACCATGGAATTATGCATACAGACCATTATACATTTTGTCAGAACCTATGAAAGTATATGTTGCAAAATGCAAAACATAATTTTAACCATTGACCATGGTTAGTAACAAGGCTTCTATATTTGTTCACCAATTGTAAATAAGGTACCATAGTCATGTAGATGTTATTAATAGGGGAGGATGTGAGAAAGGGAGGGAGTGAGGTATATGAGAATCCCCTATATTTTCTATGTGACTTTTTTGTCATCTAATGTTTCTCAGAAAGTAAAGAAGAAAAAAAATAAGACACTGGGAGAATATACAGAATAAATTGTGAATATATGTAAAAGATAACAGATCTCATGGTGATGAGAGGAACAACACAAAAAGGTTTAATTTTTTAGTTTAAAACAATGCGTTGTTGTTTTTTTCTTTGGTACATTTTGGATTCCAGAACTGTTGAAACTGTAGGAGAAGATCCAGGATCCAGGATATAGGAAGATGTGTCAGGAGGGACACACCTGGAGCATGCCTCTATGGAATGTGAATGAATTCATGTGATCATAGGATGTTGTTTCAGTAGGTGGAGACCCACCGAATAACCAAAGGAATATTAAATTCTCATCCTGGTGAGTCTTGCTACATTCTTTTATAAAGTGACAGGAATCTATAAAGTACATGCGTAGTGCCTAGAAAAGGAGGGCAGACCAATAGTTCAGGCCTTGGATATTGATGCTTGTACTTATGAACCTTGTTCTTGGGAAACTGAAACTTAGCTTAGTAATATACATTGCCTAAGAATTACTTGCTAAAAGTCTCCTTGTTTCTGTCATGTGGCCTCTCAGCCAAACTCAGCATATAAATTACCATTACATTATGTGGGACTTGACGCCTGGGGATGAGCTTCCCTGGCACCAAGATATTAATATCAAGCACCAACTAACAATTCATTTAGAAAAAGACCTAGACCAAGAATGGATATATTAAATACAAATGAGTTTTTATGGTTAAGAGATTTCAAAGTGAGTCAGGAGGTTATTCCAGAGGTTAAGCTTATGCACATTTCAGGAGGATATCACTGGCTGGCACAGTAAACAACACTCAAGTCGGAGTGCTCCTGAGGGCTCTAGAGACATCTAGACACTATAGACATGGAAGGTAACCCCAGGAAATTAGCACCCATTTGTGGGTGTTACCTTGGTATACATGATAACCCATGACCCCCAGTTTATCAGAATTACTCATTTATAATTTTCCTATATATTTTTCTTCTGCTCCATTTATTTGAACCTATAATTAGCACTATACTCATTAAATATATGTCCAAAAGACTTAAATGTTCCTGCTGTTCATATGTCAAGTGAGCCCTGAATCTCAGCAGAGTTGCAGCCAATATATCCTCTTCAGTTCATTGGACTCACCCAGGACAACTAACAAAAGAACAATGATTGACAACACCCATTCACCAAAATAGAGAATATCTACAACTGCAAGCAAGATAGTTCCACCATGGTACCTAAGCCTCTCTCAATCAGAAGCAGAATGGGCATCACGATTCCAAAATCCTCAAGAGTGAGGAATGAGCAACCATAAGGGAGGTATGCAACTATGGACTAAAGTAAACTTTATTATTCTACTAATGGAAGAACATGTAATATTGATATAAAGACAGAGGTTACTAGTGTTTCTGAGAGGAGAGAGAAGTAAGAATAGGTATACCACTGTGTTTTTTTGAGACATTGGAATCTTTATACATTATATTGCAATGACAGATATGAGTCATTATAAGATTTGTTAAAGCCTATAAAATTGTGCAGTGCCAAATGTAAAACATATTGTAAACTATAGACCCTGCTTAGTAGAAATGCTTTAATATGTGTTCATCAATTGTAACAAATGTACCCCATTAATGAAATATGTTGTTAATAGCAGAATGTGTGGGAGGGTGAGGGAGTGGGGCATATGGGAAGCCCCTATATTTTCAATGTAATATTGATGTAATCTAAAGCTGCTTCAAAATATGAAAAAGGAAAAAATGCTTTTACAAAATATAAATACAAACACAGTAGAGAGATGGAGACAGAATAGCAACTATGTACACACACCAAGGAAACAGAGAGGTTGGGAGGTGATGAGGCTATTTTTTTGCCTGTTTTTTAAAAAATTATTATTGTAATAATTAAAACTCTCTAATAATGATTGAAGTAATGAATGCACAATTACATGATTATGTCAAACACCATTGATTGTACATTTTGGATTGATTTATGATTTATTAATAATTATCAACAAAATTGATTTCTTAAAAACATTATAAAGCTAAAGTTTTCAAAATATCATTATATTGGCACATAGATATATTGACAAATGGAATCAAATTGAGAATTCAGACACAGACCTTTTCTTCTATGGCCAATTGATTTATGACAAGGCTGCTGAGTCCACTCAATTAGGAAATAATAGACTCTTCAACTATTGGTGGTGATTGAACTGGATATCCTTATGCAAAAGAATGAAGGAGGACCTTTATATCACACTATACACATAAGTTTACTCAAAATGGATTAAAGTCCTTATTATAAGAAACAGGATCATAAAACTCCAGAAGAAATTATAGGAAATATCTTCGGGATCTTGTGTTAGATAATGGTTTCTTAGGCTTTATTCTGATATCAAAAGCAAAGAAAGAAATAAAACTACATGGGCATTCTTAAAATTAAAAACTTTTGAGTATCAAAGTATTTTGTAACAAAAGTGAAAATACAAACTACTCAAGGGAAAAAATATTTGGAAACCACACATCTGATAAGGTTTAATATCAAAATATATAAAGAAATCATACAACTCAACAATAAATATACTAACAATCCAATATAATAATTGGCAAAAGTCTTGAATGGATATTTTCAAAAAAATTATATACAAAGAGCTAAGGAACACATTAAGTGATGCTCAACATCATCAGCTGTTTTAGTTTGCAAAAGGTTGCCAGAGCAATATATGAGAAATGGGTTGGCTTTTACTATGGGTATTTCTTAACTTATAAGCTTACAGTTCTGAGGCTGAGGAAAAAGTTCTAATCAAGGCTTCAGATGACACTTTCTCCCTGAAGATCAGCTGCCATATATCCAAGTTTCATGTCACATGACAGGGCACAATTGCAGCATCTGCTAGTCTCTGTCTTCTCCTCCTGGCTCCATTGCTTTAGGCTTCTGGCTTCCTCCACCTTTGTCTCTGCTCCTGTGACTTTCTCTTTTCCAGTTTCCATTGATTTCACCTTCTGGCTTTGGGGACTTTCTCTCTCTGCTTCTGGAGATTTCTCCCTATCTCTTTGGCTTTATTTTTCACTCTATATTCATCCCAATTTTGAAGGACTCAAATAGGAAGGTAAAGACCCACCCCGGGCTAAACCTTACTGGTGTAACCTAATCAAATGGCCCTTAACAGAAGAAATTTTACCAAATGGTCCCACCTAAAATAAGTTCACACCCACAGAAATGGATTAATTTAAGATAAGGATTTTCTGGGGTATAAAAAAGACTCAATCTATCACATTAGCTATTAGGAAAATGAAGATCAAAACCACAGAGGATATGATTTCAAGCCCACTGGAATAGTGACTCTCAATAAAACAGAAAACTTCAAGTGTTGGTGAAGATGTTGAGAAATAGTAACACCAAATCATTGCTGATGAGAATGTAAAGTAATGTAGCCTTTTTGGAACACAGTTTGGTTTTTCTTCAGGAAGCTAAGTATAAGATTTATCATATGTCTCAGCAATGCTGCTACTAGGTATATACCCAGAAAAACTGAAATCACAGTATCAAACAGGTATTTGATTGCCAGTAATCATAGAAACATTATTAATTTTTACCAAAAGGAAGAAGCATTCCAAATGTCCATCAGCTGATGAATTGACAAACAGAATGTTGCCTATACACACAATGGAATATTATTCTGCCATAAAAAGAAAGAAGTCTTTATTCATGTGAAAACATGAATGAACCTTGAGGACATTATGCACAGAGAAATAAGCCAGGCACACAAGGACATATATAGTTTGATTCCACCCATATGAACTAATTATAATTAGCAAATAAAGTTAGAATCTAGTATACATGTTACTAGTGGATAGATTAGGATTAGAGAATGGGGAGTTGTTGCTTAATTTGTACAGCATTTCTATTTATGTTGATTTTAATATTTTAGCAATAGATAGAAGGATGGTTTCACATTATGGTGAGTATAATTTTCAGCACTGAATTATATATGTGAATGTGGTTAAAAAGGGAAAATTTTAGGTCATATATATTACTAGAAAAATTAAAAGATAAAACACAGGACTTCATAATACAGTGAACCCTTTTGTAGACCATGGGGTATAGTTAAAAGAAGTATAAAAATATTCTTTCATGATTTATAACAAATGCATGACACTTGGTGTAAACAATAAGGTGTCATATGGAAAAAATATATACGTAATGCAAATTATGTATTTTAGGTTATATTATGTTCCTGTGACTTTCTCTTTCTCTTTTTAATAATCTTTCATCAATTATAAGAAATGTACTACAGTAAGGCAAATTACCAAAAATAAGGGGGTACATGGGAATGCTGTATTTTTTAACATGATTCATCTGTGAACCTACAACTTCTCTAATTTAAAAAAAAGTATTTATAAGACATATTTCACAGACATGTATATTGTGATTTTAAATAAGATAATCCATGTAAATTGCTTCACATAATTGCTAGAATCTATAAAATCTCAATAAATGATGGCTACTAATGTTAAAAAAAGTATAATTGGTTAAAATGGCTATCATCAATTGTAACAAATGTTCCACACCAATGCAAGCTTTTGGTGGGAGGGTGGTGTATGAGAATTCTGTATTTTATGCATGACTTTTCTGTAAACATAAAATAGAAAAAAATTAATAAGGACAATAAAAACAAATTATGACAGTTTTTTAATTTAACACTTCTCTAATAAAAAATTAAACATTAAATTAAATTCACTTTTTAACCCAAATTAATTTAATCTAAATTGAAATAACCTTTCTACCATTCACTGGAACCAGGAGTTGCTGGATAATGCAGGATTATGCTGAACCCAGTGAATTCCATAAGCACTGACTTAGTGCTGCAATTTTTTCCTGGGAAATTGATCTTTGATCAGAATACTGAGTAGAATACTATGATTGCGAATAAGACACTCTGTAAATCTATGTATTCTGTGCTGTTATATGTTACTGGCACATTGAGCTCTCCACAGTGCCTGTATTGTGGTTGGCCTTGGTGACTGGAAGGCTATGACCCCATGCATATCCTTCATCATTTCAACCATGGACACTTTGTTCATGAGTCCACTGAACAAGGACAGGAGTGGGTGGAGAAAGAGGCTGACGGGTATAGAAGAGATCATGCTACCCATTTGATTATTGAAAACCCTTTTTGGTTAGTTCACCATTTTCTGAGCATTCCTGGGTACATATCTTTCAAGTCTTTTGCCAATTCAGGAAGATCTATCCACATATATATTCCACGTGGAATTCTGCATTACCAATTTACCAGTTATGTTCCTTCCAAATCGCTTACCATCCAGCTAAACCATTAACCACAGCCAATGTGCCTTCAATAGCTGCTCAAGTTGGATCTTATGTATGCCACTTTAATCTGACCATAGACTGATGGTACGCATGCCTGACTATATGACTTGGTTGATCAGACAACACTCATATCATTATAATCCGTTAAGGTCTTATAGTAACTTGGTGGTTATGGTTAAGCATTCAGTCTCTTCTAAGGCCCAGTAGGAGGGCAAAAGCTGTTTTTCAAAATAAGAATAGTTATCTACAGAGGATGTCTGGGATTTGTTCCAAATTCCTAAGAGTATCCAACATTATTTACCTATAGGAACTTGCCAAACAGTCCAAATAGCATCTGCTTGAAATATCAGCACCATTGCTGGATCACATTGCCCAAGTGGCAGAGCAGCTTGAATGGCACCCTGGAAATTTTGTAGAGTCTTCTTTTGTCCTGGTCTTCATTCAAAGCTACTTTTCCATAACTAACCTATGAAGGGATAGCTCAACTTGCCCCATATCATGATATTTCTAGGATACCAAAATTCTGTTCCTCTAGAACCACTCTCAATACCAAAGTCTTTTTCAGAGTTCTCCAGAGAAAGAGAAATAATAGAATATGTGTGTTTATACATCAGTAAATTTATAAGGAATTGGCTAATCCTAGAAGGGTTTGGCAAGTCCTAACTACATAAGAAAGACCCTAGAATTTGTATTCTAGTAATTTTGAAGTTTAAGTCTTCAGTCTGAATTCTTTAGGGGAAAATGACGGGCTGGAAATTTTGATAGCAGTTGATATTGATATCAACGGTAAAAATTATTTTTAACTCTGCAATCTTTAATTCTTTCTGATAAGTTCTCCAAGTTATTGGATGAGGTCTCCCTACATAGGGAGGATAATCTTCTTTAGTTAGCTCTGCCAGATTGTAGATGCTAATCTCATCTATGAAATACCTCCACTCTAGCTAATACCATAGGATTTTACCAAACAACTAGAAACCAAAACCCAGACAAGTTGACACACAAAATTAGCCAACAGGATCTCTATGGCTTGATTGAGATATTACATATATCTAATTTACATATTATATATATATATAATATTTGACAATATATACAACCTATTCACTGTAAAAATACTCAGAAATAGGAATAGAAGGGATCTGAACCTGAAAGGGTCATTGATGAAAAATCAACTCCTACAACCATACTTAATAGTGAAAGAATGAAGACTTTTGTGCTGAGATGAGGAACAAGAAAAAAGGATGTTAACTCTTTCTATCTTGATAAAAAAAAAACCCATATTAAAAAGAAACAAGTAAAGTGTATCATTTTACAGACAAAGTGATCTCACATAAAGAAAATCTTAATGAAATCACTGAAAAGCTATTAGAACTAATAAATGAGTTCAGAAAGTTTGAATGAGCAGCAGTCAATATACAAAACTCAATTTTTCTATATGCTTACAGTGAAGAAGCCAAATATAAAATTAAGAAAAAATTTGCATTTTCCATAGGAGTAAAATGAATAAATTTTAAAAAATGTGTACAAAATGTAAACTCTGAAAACATTATGCTCACAAAGTAGAATTGAAAGAAACAAAAAAGACCCAGAAAAATTTAATAGCATGAACACCTATGGATTGGAAGACTTAATAAAGTAAGCATGAAAATACTCCTCAAGTTTATCTACAGTTTCAATGTAACTCATATCAAAACCCAAGTTGTTTTCCTTTTTTTTTTTGTTTTGCAGAAATTTATAAAATGATTCTAAAATCCATATGGAAAGACAAGGGACCCAGGTAAACAAACAACTCAAAAATTCTTAAAATAAAATAAAATATGAAGAGCACACACATGTCTCAATTTCAAAAGGTACTGGAAATATAAAAGAATCAAGACAATGTCGTTGTAACATAAGGATAGGCATATAGATCAATGAAAGAGAAATGATAATTTGGAATTAAATCCTTTACAGTCAATTTATTTTTGATGAGAATGCTAAGGAAATTTAATAGGGGAAATAAAAATATTTCCAACAAATGTTTCTGGGAAAACTGGTTATCCATTCCTCTCATGAAATAAAAAAAATAATTCAAAGTGGACACTATTACTAAATATCAGCAAAAAGCAATAAATCTTTTAGGAGAATTTATAGGAATGTAACTTTGGGCTAGGACAAAACTCATATAATTTGAAAACATGCAAAAGATAAAAAAATGATTTCATTAAAAAATTAAGCTTTTCTATATTTCAAAGGATGTCATCAAAATAGTGAAAAGACAACCAATATAATGGAAGAAAATGTTTGCTAATGATGTCTTGTAAGTGACTGAATTTAGAACATATGAGTAATTCTTACAACAGAATAATAAAAAGCCAAACAACTCAAGTAGAATGGGCAAAGGATTAGAACACATATGTCTCCAATGTCGATTTACAAATAGTCAATACATGCATAAAAAGAGCATCGAAATCCTTAGACACCATGGAAATGCTCATCAAACACACAATAAGCCAGCCCTGTTAGTTATACTCACTATAATATGTTACCATCAACTCTATCCATTTCTGTACTTTTACAAACCAATTGAAAACTCTTCATACATTACACATCAGTACCCGTTCTCAGTCTTCATCCTAAAGCCTAGTAACCTATAGTTTAGGTTTTAACTCCATGTGTTTATTCTTTGTATTTAGTTAATATTAGTGAGGCTATACAATATTTGTTCTTTTTTCTGGCTTATTTCACTAAGCATAATGTCCTCTGAGTTCATCCATGTTATCATACATCAAATTCCATTTCTTCTAACAGCAACATAGTATTCCATCATATGTATATATCACATTTTGTTTTTCCATTCATTGGTTGATGTGTGCTTTTGGACTAAGGACAATGTTCAATGGTTTACTGGGGCTATGACTACACAACTCTGGGATGAAAGTGAAAGCCACTTTGGATAGAATGTACAAAGCAGGGGACTGTATAACACAGTGAATGATGTCATAGAAGAAGGAAAAGAGTAAACAGTAAAAATATGAGAGTGTTCTCTCATGAACTATGACAACTGTACAATACCAATACATTGTGTTAATAATAAGGGGTATATAGGAAAAATGTACCAAGTGTATGCTATGGACCATATTTAGTGGTAGTAATCTGACCATGTTCTTTCATAATCTATAACAAATATTCCACAACAATGTATGGTGTTGATAAAGAGGCTAGGTATGGGAATTTTGCACATTATGCATGAAAGTTATGTTATCTCACAAATTCTCTAATAAAAATTTAAAAATTAAAAAAACCTACAATGAGATAGTGCTTCACACCTAGGAGGATGGTTAAAATAAAAAGTCAAATTATTATCTGTCAGGGGTTGAAAGGAATTGGAGAAATTGATACACTAATACACTGATGGCTAGAATCATGAATGATGCAGTTGCTCTGGAAAATTCTGTAATACCTCAAAATTTAAACACTGCACCACCATTTCATCCAGCAATCTACTCCTTGGGATATACCCAAGGTAAATGAAAATATATGTCCTTAAAACCTTGTACATCATTTTTTATAGAAGCATTATGTATAGTAGCCAAAATGTATGGGGAAAAAGTCATCAGCTGAGGAATAGATACATAAAATGTAATACTCATACAAAGGAATATAATTTGGCAAAGGTGGTTTTGAAACTTCAAAGAGGAATGAATAGAATGGTTTCTATTAGCATTGTGCTGAGACTGAATTTGTAAAGCTGGTAGTTAGAAAGAAATGGAACTAAAAGCAGAAAAGAATATATATATATATATATATATATATATAGACACACACACACACACACATACATATAGACCTTACAATTATTAGCATTTTATAATTGGAAATTAAAATTAAAATGTCTTCTTTTCATTTCAATTAAAACATATTACTTCAGAACATGAGTATATATATGAAAAAAAAATTGAATAACAATTTGTTTTAGTTGGAATACTCAGTAATGTTGGAATTATCAGGTCTATGAGAAGAACAGGTTTATTTTTCAAATCAGAGCTTATATGGCAGCTTTAGGCTATTTGATAAAACCTTTAATTAGATAGTGCATGTGCTTTACCCTTCTTAGAGAAGGGAGGCTATATGTTCAAATCACTCATTGACCTGGACTCAATCACATCAGCCTTGTAATAATAGCAAAATTAATCACAATAGTAACTATAACAACAGCAATTGCAATAATGATAATGACTCTGTGTAGCCATAAAGTTGTTAATTTTGGCATAATTGTTTCAAGAAAGTGAAGAGAAATAATTAAACTTTGTTTAAATTATATTATTTTCAGCATAATTTAAACTTCATTAAAAAGAAATAAAATTCATATTGAATTAGTACAATTAAAACTATGTTATATATTTATGCAATATGATTGCATGCTATTTAGGGTAAATAAAATATTTTAAAAATTGTCCAGAAAAATATAAATGGCTATTAAATGATATCTCACTTTACAGATAGGACAAAAATAGCATAATGAATGTCTGCTCAAAAATATTTATAAATTAAATGGATTCACAATCTAAAATGCAGTTAAATCTGTAAGGATCTGAAAAATCTCTTTCTAAAACAAATGTGGTAACCTAATGACCAATTTATTAGATCACTTATCTTTTGAAGGAGTTCCACTACTTTAACATATGTTGATCTTACCAAGTACAATACAGTATAATATGCTGCTGATGCAAGAATAAATATATCAAGAAATAGATATATATGTTCAAGGTAATTTTTATCTTAATCCAAGAGCTGCAATGAAGCAAAAAGAAGAAAACTAACAAGAAAACTGGAAACCCAAGGCATTATTTCCTGTTTTAAATGGTAGATTCAAGATAGATTAAAAGCGTAAATTTGAATGGTAAAACTACAGAGCTAACAGAAAAAATATATATAACTTTGAAAACTTGAGGTGGTTAAAACCACCCTAAACAACATATGAAACTACAATATAGAGGGAAAGAATTCCTTGATATTATCATAAATGTTATCTCTTCAAGGAGACACATAGGCAAATTTAATAGATGATTGGAGCAATAGGAGATGGTTTCCCAATCTCCAAAGTCGGAAGGTATAAAAATGCTATTAAATGTTGTCGGAAACATTCTCAAATAAAAGGTCATATTTAGAAACACCATGAAGTTATAACAAAATTAATTTTTATTTTTTAATATTCAAAATATATTTTCAAATGCCTATCAACAGTGATTGAATTCACTGTCAATCAAATACATGGAATTTCAGGCAAAATGATACAAAGTATTAGAAGGATGACAATGACAAGAATTGTAAAGCTGGGTTTTTGTTGTTTTGACAAGGATGTAGACTAAGCATATTGCTCTTGCTGTATTGAAAAATGTCATTTAGTAAACTGGGATTTGGAGGCTTAGTTATTCATGGATTTGGGAATAGATATATGGTGACTGCTGTAGGGTACAATGCAGTTGTTAGAACAAAAATAAAAAATAGATATACTTAAGCAACTTTCACTGATCCTTTGATGTAAACAAATAAAACAACAAAGAGAATGAGATGAATTGAACAACAAAATTTATTAGAATTAAAGAAGCACACATATACACACATATCACATTCAAGATTAAAGTTTTATATATTAATTTAAGTTGAAGGAAAATTGTTTCAGGTTTTGTTAAATTGCCATAATTTCTCCAATTAGATATTTAATTATTAATCTTGTTTAATATTTCATTATACACAGCATGAAATATGAAAGCCTTTTCTCCTAAGTGTAAATTCTCCTCCCATCTGGAACCAGACCATTTAATTGTATATAAATTAAGCAGTACATAGACAATTACTGTACAACCAGTTTTTAAATGGTATTGAGAGAAAATTCTATTGTTCTTTTCTGTCAGGTATGAATCATGGATAACCTCTGGGTTTTCCTTTCCTATCAGCCATCATCAACAACTTCTACTCTGCCAGACATTCAGATTCCCTTAAATTCACCCAGTTTTTATATCTCTTATCTCATGTGCAGAAAGACCAATGCCTGAATTCAGCAACCTTATTACTTATTTTCGCCGTTGTCTCTCTAGATTTTTATTATTTTAAGCACTGAAACTTTGTCAGAATTATTTGTTTTATATGATATTACTTTTTATATATTGCTTGTTTTAATTTTTTGTTTGAATGGCTATGAGACAGAAAATCTCTTTCTCCCTGTTATAAGTAATGCCTGCATTCTTTCTTTCTGCATCTCCTTCTCTATGATAGATAGGAAGTCTGAAATAGATTTCATGTGGTATACAGTTATAAATATAAATGAATCTGTTTATATATGTGAGTAATTCTCTTATAATTATCTAGAAGAATTAAAGATTTAATGTTCAGGATATAATGCATAGGTATACTGAAATAAAGAGTAATGAATACTAGAATCTATCTATCTATTTATCATCTAGCTATCTATATCTGTCATCTATATATCTATCCATATTTCTATCTGACTATTATCTATTATCTATCTATATTTTTATCTTCTTAAACATTAAATAATAAAAATTATATTACATTCTGAAATCAGAATTCAAAGCATATATTTTCAGTAATATAAATCTTAGTTTTCATCTTAGCTTTATCACAGAAATAACTGTGAATCTTAAAAAGTTATAAAACTCTCTTGACCTCTCTCCATTTAGAACAACATGGTTAAAGGAAGACATCCACATATAACTACTTTTTAAATGTACAGTAGTAAACATTCAAAAAAGAGTGAGTACAGAGTAATAATTCATTTTATTTAAGCGATCTCTTTGTGTAAATATTAATTATGCAAGTTGTACATCACCCATTTTATATCAAAACAATCAGTTGCTCAAATTTTTAACTTTATATGAATGCATAGATAATGATTTTATACACTTTATTCCACTCGGATTATTTAAATACTATTTCCAAACCTATTAAAAAAATCTACTTTGGGGTATCCAAAAATATCTAGCAAACATTCTATCCAGGGCATGTTTAATCACTCTGTTCCACAGGTTAAAAATGATGGACTTATGAAAAGAGGCACCCTAGTGTAGAACATGGCTGTCAACAGTGTTCTAATTTTTTATTCTTCTGATATGGGGTCCAACAAGCAAACAATCCAGAAATGATAAATAAAGTTTCTATCTAAGCAGAGCAGGTGGATAAGCCTTTATTTAGATCTTCCAGAGATTGCATCTGGAGCACAGTTAATAATATGTTAATATATGAGAAGGCTAAGATGACAAAACCATGTAAGAGAAGACAAGCACTTACAGTCAGGGCTACAGATTCAGAAAATTGTTTATATATGTAAGTAACCAAAAATATCTTAAATATCCTCAATGTCCTGAGATGAGATACACATGACTTGAGGTATATCACAGAAAAATCAATGGATCACATTAGACTCTGTAAAAGGGAGCCTGAACATGTTGTCTGTATGGATGGAAGAATAGACGAGCCAACCCACCCACAAGCCACGTATTAACTGTGTGCACAGACATAAGGTGATGGTGATCTCATCATACAGAGAGTGGTAAATGGCAACATAGTGGTCACAGGACATTCCAACAGAAAAAGAACTCTGTGGATCCAAATAAGATAAATAAGATTGTCTGAGTGGCACATTTTTGAGAAAAATTAATGTACTGTCTGTCAGATAATTTATCACAGATTTGGGAACAGTTACTGAGATGTAACCAAAATCTAACAAGGAAAAATTGCCTCTAAAGAAATACATGGGGAAGTGGAATAGGGGGTTTGTCAAAAAGTCAGATGAGCCATGAATCTCAGCAGAATTGCAATACCTCCTCTTCAGCTCATTGGACTCACCCAGGAAAACTAACAGGGGGATGCTAATGGACCACACACATCACAAGGAATAGAAAGATTCTACAACTGCACGCAAGCTAATCCCATCCAACTGCTCCATGTGATCAAAGCCCCCTCTCAATTAGAAACAGAGTGTGGATCACTATCCCAAAATCTTCAAGATTAGGGAATGAACAATGGACTAAAGTAGACATTATTATTCTACTATAGATTTATTATTCTAGCAATGGAAGAACTTTTATTATTAATTTAAAGGCAGTGGCCACCAAAGGTGATGAGGCAAGGAAGTTGGATGAATAGGTATAATATGGGAGCAGATTAGGCACATTGGAATTGTACTGCATGGCATTACAATGATGGATTCAGGCCATTATATATTTTGTCACGAACTATAAAATTGTGCAGAAGAGATTTTTAAATTATGATGCAAACTATAATCCAATGTTCGTAGCAATGCTTCAATATGTGTTCATCAATTGTAACAAATATACCACACTAACAAAAGATGTTGTTAATGTGAAAGTGAGGGGTTGGAAGGGTGGAACATAAGGGAATCACCTACATTTTTTTTATGTAACATTTAACTTATCTAAATCTTCTTTAAAAGAGAAAGAGTAAATAATAGGGGAGTAATGTGACCTAATCAGTTGAGTGTTTGATTCTCACATAGGAGGTCCCAGGTATGATTCCTGGTGCTTCCTGAAAAACAAACAAACAAGAAAACAAACAAAAAAATCAACTCAGGGGAGCTGATGTGGCTCAGTGCTTGAGCATCCAATCCCTGGTCCTGGTACACACACACATTCTGTCAGTTCTGTTTCCCTGAGAGACACTGACTTTTATATGAATCTGTATTTTATATAAACTTTGCTTTTAGTAAAATCACAATGATGTACATTCATCATCAAAAAATTCTAGAATAATATCATTACTTCACAAAGAAAGACTCCAAACCCCTTAGCAGTCCTTCCTGAGACCTACAAAACAACTAATTTTCACGTTTATGAATTGATTTATATTTACATTTTATATAAATGGAACCATAATATATATAGTATTCTGTATCTGGTCTCTACTTAGTACAAGGCTTTTTTTTTTTTTTTTTTCAG